>PVLD010005212.1:0-114997 GCA_004027595.1 Dinomys branickii
AAAAAAAAAAAATCCTCAGTAAAGTACTGGTGTACCTGTTATGGCTTGTGTTTAGATGTCCCCTCAAAGCTTCATGTAGCCATAGATGAGGCTTTTGCAAAGGTGGCTGGATCTAGAGTGTATGATTGACTCATGGTTCAAGGCTAGTATTAAGAGTGCTGGGATTAAGGATAGGTGATTACTAAATCAGTCCACTGATTGGCTTGGCATCCATCCTAATCCTGGTAGCCTAGATAGAATAGAACAGTGGCAGAAAGAAGCTGCAAAGGTTGCTTGAATTCTTGCTGCCTGCTTTGCCATGAACTTTCTCTTCTATGATGCCCCTCTGCCATGTCACCCTGCCTTGGAGCCAGACATCTATAGACTGAACCTCTGCAAACTGTAAGCCAAATAAGTCTTATCTCTTTTAACTTTGGGTGTCAGGTGTTTTGTCTCCACAATGAGAAAAGTATCCAAGACAATACCAAATCCAGGAGCATATGAAAATGATTACAAATGATGACCAAGTGTAATTTGTTTTAGAAATGTAAAGGTAGTTTTATGTAAGAAAGTTAATCAAAGCTATGAGCTGCACATTAAATAGATTGAAAGACAAAACCCACATAATATCAATAGATGAAGAAAAAGCATTGGATGAATCAACATCCTTTCGTGATAAAAAAAAAAAAAACATCAAACTAGAGATAGAGGAGAACTTTGAAAACCTGATAAAAATATCTACGCAAAATCCGTAGCTAACACCATACTTAAGAGTGAAAGACAGTTTTTCTCCTAAGATCTCTGTGGACTGTCCATTTCTTACCAGGTCTTCTCTTTGCCTGGAAAAGTCTGGGGACCATGGACCGGTTTTTCTGTTTTATAATTTTTTCATTTGAAGAATGTTCTATAGACAGAATCATATCGTATGGCTGAATCCTGGCTTCATTCACTTAGCCTAGTGCCTTTCAGATCTAGCCAACCTGTTCATGTGTCAATAGTTGGCTCCTTTTTATTCTGAATGTTGTCATGGATTATCAGTTTGCTTTATTATTCTCCTATGGAGGGACATGTTGGTTATTTTTCTGTGTTCAGCTCTGGCAAGAAAATAGAAAATATTCCAGGTGTAGGGCCTGGTGGAGAGTTCCTAGACATGACACTAAAAACATGACCTATGAAAGGAAAAAAAATTGATAGATTTTCATCAAAATAAAGAACTATTTCTGCAAAAGATTCTACTGAAATAGTGAAAGGACAAGGTCAGATAGGAGGAAATGTTTGTAAACCCTGTGTCTGACATTGGACTTCAGATACTCAAGATCTGGAGTTTGTAAATGCATCCTAGAACTCAGCAGTAAAAGGTAATCCAGTTTGAATTGGGCAATAGATAAAGAAACATTTCATAGATGAGGCAATTAAGTACACAAAAAGAAGTTTAACATCACTAGGCACCAGAGAAATGCAAATTAAGATCACAAGGCCAAATCACTAAGTGCTTATTAGAGCAATTAAAATTAAAAAGCCACGAGAAAATCATATGCTGGTAAGGATGTGGAGAAATAGGATTGTCCTACCTCAGGGGAATAAGAAATGGAAAATAAACTGACAGTTGCTTCAAGAAAGCAAAAGGTGAGCAAATGACTAAGCATGCAGTTACTATATGACCCAGGATTACATTCCTGGGCATTTATAAAACAAATTAGAATTTACATCCACACAAAAGCCTACATGTGAATGTTTACAGTGGCTTTCATTGTACTATTTTTAATGGTGGGTAACTTGCACAGAAGAAAATAGACAAATCTTAAATATTACATTTAATCTGTTTTGGCAGATTCATGCATTCTGGTAGTCTGGCCTTTATTAGAATATTTAGAGCCCCAGAAATTTCCTTTGGACCCCTTCCAGCTAAACACCTTGTCATATGGTCCCCACACCCCAAGGCAACTACTAGTCTGATTTCTTCACCCTAGATTAGTTTTCATGTAAATGAAGTCACACCCCAGACCTTCCTCCATGTCTGCCTTCTTTTACTTGGGAACATGCCTGGGTTCTCCTGTGTATTGTGTGTATTAATAGCGCATTTCTTTCCTACTGCCTGTGAGTAGTCCATTGTTCAGACACACCCCAGTTGCTTGTTCATTCTCCTTTTATTTTTTTCCCTTCAACTTTGTTTACTGATGTACTGAACATAAAAGTACAAAGAATCCAAACACAAAAGAAAATGTGCAGCCTCTTAAATACACAACAGAATAAATTTGCTAGTCCAACAGATGTGAATTAAGTCATACTGTACAAGTTCAAATAAATACCACCCTTACATTTTATTAAGTGCTCTGATAAAGATTGTAAAGGGAAGCACAATTTGCATACCCTCTCAGCAATGTGTTGGTTTGCTACAGTAGCATAGGAAAGAAGCACGTAGCTGTAGCTGCTGTTTTCCTGTGAGGAAAACCTTATTGTTTTAAGTATGTACATGTATTTTATTTTTTATTTTTTAAACGTGGAAGGTTAACTCTGCCAATCTAAATGCACCTAAGGATATGGCAAAGTGCTAAGTCAATTGATTTTTGAATAGCATTGAGTGGGTCAGCACGAAAACTCCCTTATTCACTTTAGCATGCGCCTCACAGGATATGTACTGTACTGTACCGTACAATTTTAACTACAGTTTTAAATAATAAAAAATAAAACTCAAAGCAACTGCAAAGATAATGTACAACTATGTTACGCATAGCACATTGCCTGTTCTAAGGGGAAGCATGTGAACATCTCATGAAAAGCAGGACATTAACTATATAGTTCTCAGGAATCCTGATGCAGGCAATTTTTACCTTCAGCTTTTTTGAAAATTTATAAGCTAGATGCTAATCAGAAAACATTTTGTATTTTAAAAATTTCTTTCATACATAGTAAAGACTTATTTTATTACTTCCCCACATAGTGCTTTAAGCATCATACAAAGTTAAATTTCAGGGGCATACAGATATTTATGATTTTTGTAAGAAAAATGTAAGGAAAGTTGTTCAAAACTTGTGGTTATACTCATTTTTACCACAAACATATTTATAAACAAAAATGTTTTATCACCATAAACAGCTGAAGCTAGATTATCTACCGACAAAATTAGCAATGCATCTGATGCCCTGTAAATTCAAGTGATCAAGACAACAAGTGTGATTAAGCAAGACCTTAAGTAGTAATGTTAATGCCATTTACAAAGGAGAAAACTAATGTGAAAACATGCAAAATCTGAACATCACTTGGCATATAGGGGAAAAAAAATCAAATCAACTGAAAGGTTCATAAGCACAAGGTCTTATTTACATTACACAAAGCCCAGATGGTAGCCTTAAACATAACTTTCAAAATACCTCCAAATACATCCAAACTCAGATCACTTTTGCTGATTTGCTGCAGTACAAGTCATGTGCAATATCTTTTTTTCCTTTAAGACAAAGTAATTCTTCAAACATTACTGCAAGTACATCACTAAACACTGTGAGCTCTATCTGAAGCGATTTCTTTGGGAAGAACAGATCCCCCCATCTCTTGGCAATTTAAATTTCTTGCCTGCTGTTATATATTTTTTGGTAAGAATTTTATTTGTTTCAAAATCACAAATCAGTGTGAGCCGACTATCACATAATAAGCAGGATGATCAGACACTCCACTGATGATTACAAAAACGAAACCAGCAGAGTTTCCCTCATTGATTCAACTCCTTGCATACTAAAATCTCAAAAGTATCTTCTACATCATAAATCTTTCTAAATTTTCCAACCACTGCAAATTTCCTGGTAAATTTTAAAAGCTCATTAGGTATCATATAAAGAAATTTCTCAAAGTATTCAAGTCAAAATATTTGCTCTAGGGCCAATAAAAAGTTTCTCCAAATTTTTTTTTTTTTTATAAAAATAGATGCTTTTAAAAAACTGACATCAAAGAGGCTCTTATCTCTTTGGCAAGGTACTGCTTTATGAAAAGTTCTCCAGTATTCTCACAATAAACGTTTACAGTATAGCCCCCTTTCCACAACCCAAATCATAATTACAAAATAAATACTGTTTTTAACTTCATAGGTAAAAATGTAAATTTTCAAAATATTTTTCTTAGACATATAGCAATACTTTAATTGTAAACCAAACACAAAACTAACCAGAAAAAGGAAAAAAAGAGGTTTGGGGAGAGACATAACCAACTGAAGAATTACAACACAAAGCCTCAATTTTTACTCACAGGTTCAAGGCAGATACGTAAAAAGAAAAAGATGTCTTCCCTTAGCTGAACCACATAGAAGGTCCACCTTCTTCAAAGAAGGCAATAGAATGCAATGTGACACATTAAAACCCTGTACCTCTTGTCCATTTTCAAACACAAAAGACATTTAAAAAGTTTTAATTCAAATACTAGCAATAAAAAATCTCACATATTTTGTAAGATGCTAAGTAGTTGTTTTGTCCCTTCAACACTGACTTACAAAGACATTTACTAATGTGTAAAGTTTCTCTTAACTCGCCTTTGTTGTACAGTTTTCATATATAAATGGGCTGAGGACAAGAGCTTATTAGGCTTTGTGTGTTTTGTCTTAGAGGAGACCTGCAGTGCTCTGTCTCCTAGACGGTATCCTCTGAAGCTAGATATCTCCATGGCAGCCTCATTACAGTTTGTCATGGTCACAAATACAAAAACCTTTGCATTTATTGGTGTTAAAGTCACGGATGACCTTCACATTGGAGACAGCTCCAAAAGGCCCAAACATCTATATCAGGACCCAGGTACACAAATATATACCACCCTGCTACAGGGTGCCCAGGGATATTAATTCCAGCCAAGTTGGTCATTCCATCAGAGGTCACTGGAGAAAACCTCTTTACTACATAAGCCATACTGAGCAGATTGTCCAACCTAAAACACTGCCTGCTGACAGAGTGGTCCTGCACTCCTTCTGTTTGGAGACTGGTACAGCTGGGAAAGGATGTCCTGATAGGTTTTTTGGCCTGGATTATTAGCAAACTTTACAGTGGTTAACTCTGTGGCACCAGGAGGTTTCCAGCCATTTAAGCCTTTGATAGCTTCTGCCTCAATCTGCTTGTCAAGTCAAATAAACCCTGTACCCCTTGATATGCCTGTAACCTGGTCAACAAGAATGTGAACAGTAATAATGCATCCATATTGTGAAAACAGCTGTTCCTACTCCTTCCTGGTCATTGTTTTTGGAAATCCACTGACATATAAGTTTGGATCTCTGATAGAAGCTGAATTTGGGTGAGCATAGGAAACTTTTATTGTTTTGAAGTCTCAATCCATTCAGTGTGTCAAAGCTTTCTCTGCATCTTTGGAGTCAATGTAGTTCATAAAGCCATATCCCAAGCTCTGAACTGTATCTTGTCTCTTACAAGTTTACAAGACTCTATTTCACCAAAAAGACTCTAGTTCTTCCTGTGTCATGTTCTGAGGAAGGTAGTTGACTATTAGGCTGGTCTTGCTGTCCTCTGTGTTCCCAGTCACCTGGTGAGGAACAATTGTTGTTTACGGTAGCTGAATCACTGGCTGTGTTATTGCAAGTTGGTCTATTAGTTGTGTTTCCATGGCAGCAATTACCTGCTGCTATGACTTGGAGCTGCAGCTACTATGACTCTGCTGCAGGCAATAATTGCACAGCCATGGAGGAGTGGGGTCAGGAAAGCGCCCTGGAAGCTGATGGAACCTGACCTCACCGGAGACACGCCTGCACCGGCTGCCCTCTTCACCTGGCCCACCCTGCCTCAGCCTCAGTGACACTCTGGTCCTGCCGTTTGTCTCATTCTCCTTTTAATGTGTATTTGGATTATTTCCAGTTTTTGTTTTTTATAAATAAAGCATTTATTAACATTGCCGTATTAGTCTTGTTAGATAGGAGGTTTTACATTTGGATAAAAACCCAAGAATGGAATTGTTAGATCATACAATATGGTATATGTTTATATTGGTAAGATATTCATAAATTAATTTTTCTATCTTACCAGGAATATATGAGATGGGTCTGTTTGAAGTTTATAAATTGCTCACTCATTTTTTAATGAACTTAGTGGTCATTTGTAGATATTCTTATAAAATGTTTGCTCAGGTCTTTTGTTCATATTTTAAATTGGGATTTTTATTATTCAGTTATAGAATTCTTAAACAAGAATTCCCTCATTCTTTTATGCTTTGTATTAATCTTTCACTATTAATTTTTTACAGATGACATTTTAAATTTTGATGAAGTCCAATTTATCAATGTTTTCCTATTATTGTTGCTACTTCCTGAGTCTTGTCTAAGAAATCTCCCTAATCCTAGGTGGTGATGATAGTCTATGTCTTACTGCAGAGGTGTCTTGACTGTGTCCAGCTTGGTGGCCTGGGCAGCAACCTCAGCAAGGGGTTGGCAGGGCCCCACAAGGGCAGGTATTGTGAAGAGGTTTTGAAACCTGATTGGAGAAATGGCCAGCCCAGCTGGGAGAATGCTGTCATTCTAGAAAGCTAGTGTGTAGGAAAATAAGGGGCTCCCGCCAGGGACAGAGGAGGGTGGGGCTGTCCCTCCACAGGGCCCTGCCTTCCCTGGCTGGCCACTGGGTGTCAGCCCTCCATCATTCCGTCTTCTTCTTGGTCAGAGTCTGCCACCAGAGGTCGCTGTGACAGCAGACTGTTGGAGGCAGGTCTGGCACCCTGGGGACTCAGAGGGGACTCAGGTAAGGTTGCTGTGCCTGGCTTTCTCGGGTAGGGGAGGCATTGTGAGCCATGTGCGGTCACATGGGAGGTAGGGAGAAGGTGACTACATTCAAACTCAGCAGGGGCCTCTTTCATGTGGTCAGAAACCTGGCGATAAGGCCATCAGGTAAAGAAAGGTAGTCCAGGAAGAGGAGGTGAGGTTGATCCTAAAGAAAACAACTCTCTGATCTAATTAGCTTATGGGAGTCTGGAAAACATGGCAGGGTATGGTACCTGGGATGGGCCAGCTAGCCCCAGGTTAGGACGATGGTGGCCAATATCCTACCAGGTGAGGGGCAGAGATGAGATGATTGTCCAATTTATGACTTGGGATACAGAAAAACTGAGAACAGGAACCTTATCTGTGAAGACAAGGAGTAATGGTGAGGAGGCTGCAGTTCACTCATGGCCAAATTGTTCATTGTAGCAGCAAGGCATTCTGGGAGAACCACTGAGTCCTGTGGCTACAGAGCTGTGGCTCCAGGAAAGAGCTGACAGGCAGAGCAAACCAAGTATAGCTAGTCAAGACTGAACCCAAGACACCCCTGAAAGAGATTGTTGGGAGTCCAGCTCCACAGCACATCACGGAGCCAGGTAAGCCTTGATAACCAGGATGGTGGTCCAGGATTTCTGTCAGGATAGCGTGAGGGCCAGGTTGAGAGCCAGGATTGCGTGGCAGGGGAACAAAGGTAGCCATTGGCCACTGGGGCATTGCACAGGGCCCACTTTGGCCCAGTCTCATGTGGGAGTTTGGGCATCTGTGGCCTTAGGAATGCAGGGAAACCAAGGATCAGGCCAGGGCTCATAGAGGAGTTTCAGACACTTCCGGTCTTGGGCTCAGAGCTGAGGAGATCGGCACCTGCTCCCAACTGAGGGAACAGAAACATGGAGGACAGCATGCAGTCCAGTGTTTAGAAAGGCTTCCAGGACCAGGGCAGCAGTGACTGAGGCCAGCCTCCTCTCAGGGAATTAACACAGGACCACAAAGTGCTAGACTGGATGGTGGTGGGCAATGGTTGTGTGTTGTGCTACAGTGCGGCAATGGCATTGGCTCTGGGCTCAGCTAGCCGTGTTCACTGTCTACGCTGGGTTCCTACTAAAACCCAGCTGAGATACTTCCCTGCTTATCCTCTGGAAAGGATCCCTGTAGTCCCTGGGAGGCTTTTGAGCTTCTTAACCTGACAGCCTGAGCCCTGAAACCTGGCCACTGACACCTTTCTCTTTTGACTCCCCCACCTCTGCCGGCATGCACAGACCACTCCTTCAGTGTGTCTGGGCCAGACTAGATACCTCCTGCTGGCTGCATTCCTCCCTGGGCCTGGAATGTGCTTGTTCTTGTTCGCCTTGTTTACAAGATAATCCCTGAGCCATCCACAGAATGCTCCAGCTCCTCCTCCCCAGCCTCGCCAGGTAGCAGTCACAATGCTGGCTGCCATTCCTAAATCTATCCCCCTCTTACTCCCTGCCAAGAGGATCCTGACTGTGCCCAAGTGCTCACTCCGCAGGCAGGCGATCCTTCCCCATTCTAGGATACACACTAAATCGGCCAAGCCTGACATTCCAGCTTTACCCCGCCAGCGATGTGAACCCGGGGCCTGTGTGCATGTCCCAGTCACAGTCCTGAGGCCCCTGTAGGCTGGCGGGCAGAGTGGCAAGCTCTAATCAATGGGCTCCAACAGGAGTGCAGGGGCAGAGCAGGAAGCAGGGCCTGGAGCCTAGGAGCTGCCACCGGAAGTGAGAGCAGCTGTCACCTCCCCTTACATCCTTCTTGGGACAGTAGTCACCAAGGTTGGCTGGGAATTCCTTCCACAAGGAACCAGGGCCCAGAGAGTCTTCTCAGAATCTGAGACTTCTAAAGATAGTCCAGGCTCATGGCTCTGTGGTGTCTTCTGTCCCCAAATTTTGTACTCTTTGTTGTTGTTCATGGAAAACTACTGAAAGGCCACCGAATGTTTAAAAATGAATAAAACAAAATACTTGCCTTCAAGGGGTTCACAGCTTTTCTGAGAGAGACTCATAAACAGGTAAGACGTCAGCAGGGCAGTGATTCTGTGTAGTAAAGGTTGTTAGTTGCTAACAAGTCTGTGAAGGGCCCTTGGTAGTGCACAGAAACCCATGCAGGGGAAAGCCACGCCTCTGATCCTGGACAGACACAGGACTCAGTGTGCAGGAGTCTCTCTGCCCTTGCTTGGCTGCTGGCATTGTAGCAAAAGTAAATGAGTCCAGCTCCTAAAATCTGAGAATAGAGTTCATTGTACCATGTCTTCTATGGGGTTAAGAAACCACCACAACCAACAACAACCATTTTCACTGCAGAGCTAGGAAATGGAAAAACTGATTTATCAAGGGTCAGTGGCAGAAGATGACTAAGGAAAGCCCTGGGGTTCTGGCTAAAGTGATCCAATGAAACTCAGGCTGAAGGTGGGCAGGGGAGCAGGCATTGCTGGGGGACAGTGGAAGACGAGGAACCCCATCACATACCAGGGGTGGGGAGTTCTTGCTGAAGCAAACAAGCAGAGTTCTTTGTAAAAGTGGATTTGACAAGGAAGTGTACAGATGGCTTAAAAGGAGGCTCAGGAGCCTGACTGCAGTGTGGCCAAACACAGACTCTGCCCCACTCCTGCTGAAGTCACTCCAAGCAGACCCCAACTTGCCTTTGTTTACCAATATAAACAAACAAGCCCCAAACACTACTTTCAAAAATACCTCAAGAATGTGACTTTGGATGAGAGATGCTGGAAGATTATTCCAGCAGTAGTTACTTAGAGCTGATACAGGAAAATAAATATTCCAACCTGAATGATATCAGACGAGTTCGTGTTCTCTAAAACTGAAGAATGAATTTTAGGAACAACGGAGGTTAAGAGCAGAATATATTTATTGAGAGAAAGAAAGCTTCTGTCCAAGAGGGGGACAGAAGGGGGGCCTGAGTGGGTTGCACCCCCCCCCCCCACTCTTGTCTTTTCCAGGGACTTTATAGGGAAAAACCATGAGGTGAGGCGGGTCTAAGGTAGGGGAAATGGACAACACTGTGGTCCACCAATAAGATTACAGGCATAATTGTCCAGGTAAGACTGAGTGGACTGAGATCAAATGGGGAAGAGAGTCACGTAGCAAGCAGGCATGAATACAGATCAGGGGCTTTTCCTGTGGGGGTTGGGCTATTGACTCTTCCTGGCTTTTTAGAAGGTGGTTGTTACTTATTTAGAATATCAATCCCTATGTTTTACACCTAGGGAGATAAGTGGGTGCATTTGTTTAGCACCTTTTGTCTTGAGGTCTGGCCCACAGGACTGTTGGCTCCTTTGGGTCTGCTGTCTCCCTCGAGGGCCTGGCCCTGTCTGACTGCCTATAATATTTCTATCTAACTCAGCTGTCTATAACGGAGCTACTGAGGACGCTTCCGGTGTCCTAGCAGGTCCCCTTCCTGCCCCAGCCACCATGAGTCACCTGAGAAAACACTCAGCTGGGGTCACTGCTGGAGAGGCCCCATAATCCCCCTGTTGTGCTCCTCTGGAGGCTTCCTGTTTCTGTCCCGTCCCTGTGCTCTCTTCTGGGGCAGGAGTGCCTGTTCTGTTTCCTCAGGGCTGGTGACTAAGCCCTGTGTCTCCTGCTTGGACCCCATCCTGGACAGGACATCGTTTCCTGAATAATATCTGTGGCTGTAGCCATGCTTCAGGTCCCTATTTGGCTACATGAGGCCCATTTGGGGTGAGCTGCAAGAGAATCCTGTGCCCCCAAACCAGTGAGTTCTGGATAGCAGGGCAAAGGAGCCCACCAAGTCTTTCCCAAAGCACTTTGGCAAAGAGCAGCTGTGACTCAGCACCGAGAGGAAGTCCAGGGTGGGACTTGAACTAAAAAAGGAAAATGGAACCCTCTCCCAGAGCTGCCACCAGGTACCACGCCCAGACCTCCACTGTGAAAGGTGATTGTGAAACTGTGGGTGCTTTGGAGTGTCTGGGTGTGGACCCAACATGAGTAGAAGATGAACTCACTGTGGCAGGGCCCTTGGGAGCTAATTAAGGCTCAGGGAGGTCATGGGGTGGGGTCCTCATGATGGCACTAGTGTGGAAGAGGGGGAGCTGTCTTCCTCTCTGGGTGTGTGCACATGGGACAGACCATCTGAGGACACACGGGGAAAGCAGCATGTGGGAGCGAAGACAGGGCCCACCCTGGGAAAGCAGTGGCCTGTGCGTAGCCCAGACTTCCCAGTTCCTGAGCAGCAAGCAGGCACTGTTGAAGCCACCCAGTATCCATGGCATTTTGTTGTATAGCAGCTTGAGCAGGATAAGAAATACTGGCCGGAACTGCGGTCCTCCACCACCTGGGAGCCTTCCCTGGCATCCACCGATGATCAGCCCCCAGAACAAAGGCTTGAGGCCCGGCCCCTGGGGTCCCTGCAGACAGCAGCCATTAGGATGAAAGGTTGTGTTGCCCCAGTGCTTAAGTATTTTGGGTACCACTAGTGTTAGGTTAAAACACAGGGTCGTCCAATTCTTTTGATGTAGGAAAAATACCACTCTCCTGAGGACCACTCTGTACACTTAGGTTAGACATCAGATGTGCAGAGTTCATGTCCCCTGAAATTGAAGAATCTCCCTTGGGAGATTAAAAATAGGAAAGGTTTATTGAAAGAGAGCTCCTGAGAGGAGGGGTCCCAAGTGGGTTGCTACCAAGGCACTTTGTCAGGGGTAATTTGTACAGCAAAGTCACAAGGTGGGTTAAACTATAATCAACCTATAGGATCACCCATACAGTGGCTTAGCTAATGTTGATCCAATAAAGAAGTGAGTGTGTAGCAGGGTTGGCTTACCTATGATTTCTAAAACAGGAGCGTTTGGGCGGAAGGGATGGGTCCAGATGTTTTGGTCACCCACCTGGGCGTCTGATGCCTATCTCGACTTACTGGACTGGGTAGTAATGACTTATGATATAGTCTCAAGTTTTCTGTTTATCCCTTAGGGAAGTATGTAAATCTGGCCATTTCATGACTTTGTCTTGAGGCCATGTCTTCTTCCAATACATGACAGTTTTGATGTCTTAAGAAGACAATTTCGATGTCTTTATTTTTTCTGCTGGCTTTCTTGCAGGCCCATCGCTGCTTCTATTTAACTTAGATGCCTATAACATTTTGACCAGTCCGAGTGTTCCCTTCCCTTGAAACTCAGGTGGCCTATGATGTCTTTGACCAGCATGAACAGGGAAACAGTTGCCTTGTGACTCATAGAGAGCTATGCATGTCCTCCTTGTCCCTCAAAAGACCTGCGCCACTGCAGGAGGCATCTGTCACCATGAAGCCACCATGCTGGAGAGGTGGTGTAGGGATAGTCCCATCTTCCAGCCATCTCACCCAACCACTCAGCGTGGGAGGGAAGGAGGTTTCATGGGATTCCAGATGTGTGTTCTGGGGTCACCCTGACCTTTAGTTCTTCCCCACAAAGTCTCCAGACATCCAGGGCAGAGATGAGCCATCTGCACTGTGCCCTGGCTGGATTCTTGACTATAGAATCTGAGCATCATCAAATGATGGGTTTTCTCCCCTAGCTCTGCAGATGTTGACACGGGCAGTTGCAGCCAGGATCCAGCCTGAATGGAGAGGCAAAGAGAGGGAGGGAGGGTGAGGGAGAGACAGAGAAAGAGAGAGAGACTGGATTAGAGTGTCATGAAGGGCAGAGCCAGGGTTTACCTCCCATCTGTGTGAGCTCACAGCCCGTCCTGTGCTGTCCCCCAGTCTCCCATTCCAGGATGTGCCCTTTACTCTTGGGGCCACACACTGAAGTTTGTGCACTGGGTTAGGATCAGAGGCACAGGCCACACCCCCTGACAAGGCCCCAGGAGGTGCAGGAGGACTGAACTGTGGTTTTAATGGAACAGGTGGGTTGCTGCTTATGATATAAAATGCTGCTATTAGGATGCTACTGGGAAAGAACAAACATGGCCCCAGATGGTAGACTACAGTGGGCACGATAGGGTAGATTTTGGCTCAGTTAAAGGTGAACTCTATGAATCACTTTTTGGGAAAAGACTGGGCCACCCAAGAAGGCTGTGCGTGCCTGTTGTGGTTGATACTTTGTGTCAGTTTGAGGAGTCTAGCGGCTTGGCTAAGTGACTCAGCAGTTCTGCATCCTGGGGTGAAAGGGCATTCCCTACTGCTCCGGATATTGTTCATTGTGTGAATTTGAGAAGTTTAGAAGGTTAACTGTGTGACTGAACAGGGGGCCAGGGTCCATCCTTTGTATGCATGGTGAGCCTGTGCAAGAGGAGGGTTTGGAGATGGTGTCAGTGCAACAACACCCCCCACTCTCTGTTAGGTAGCCTGCTTGTAATATAATGGAGGAAAAGAGGCTTGTTTTCCCCCTTGTGCTCCTGCTGCTTTTGCTGTCTTCTACCACCTTAGACTGTTGCCCCTGTGCCGTGCAACCCTGCCTCGGAGCCAGCTGAGTATGGACTGAAACCTCCACAAACCGTGAGCTAAATAAACCTTTCCTTCCTTAATTTTGGGTGTTGGGTATTTTGTCCCAGCAATGAGTGAAAAGTAAGACAGTTTCCATCATTGGAGACTGGCAACTGCACCCCATGTACACCAAGTACAACCCATGTAGCCCACGGATGACTCAGGGTGTGTGCCAAGGAGGGCAGTCAAGGTACAGTAGGAAGAAACCAGGTGACTTATAAAAGCCCCTTCCAACCTTGAGATACCAGAATTTACAGTACAAAACTAGAAGCGAATAGAAACTATCTTTATCTATAAGAGTCATGCCCAGGGTAACAGTGAGCACAAGGCCACCCCAGAGATCCCTTAGGGAATGCCCACAAGGATGAGGAGCTCCCAAATGCTGCTTCTGGTCCAGTGAAACTGACCGTGCTCTGGTCACTGGTACAAATGAAAGACTCTGTTGGAACATGCAGATGTTTGTTATTCTGAAAGCCCAGGAAATATCTAGGAGGATGAGGGTCAGGTCTCTGTAATCTCCATGCTTGATGGCCTTGGGTCAGGATGAGTCATGCTCAGAGAATGGGGCTGTCCTCTGTGCTGCATGCTGTGTCATGGAAGGACAGAGCAGAGCTGCTGAACAACTGGGAAGCCTAAGCCTCTAGGACACAGTGTCATTGGGTCAGGGCATTGATCTGTAGTCTAATTACTCTGTCATCAGGACATGTGAGGATGTTTCTTCCACAGAGTCTGATGTTTCCCGAGGAGGCAGGTGGCATCCCAGCTGGTGTGGGTATGTGTCCCTTTCTCAGCAGGCCAGGGGCCTGTGATATAATACAAATGGGCTCTCAGGGACCTCTGGCTGGTGGCTGATAAGGAAGTACCTAGCTGAGACACTTGTCAGAGGCTGTTCCCTGGTCCTCCTGAGGGAGATGGGACAGGGCCCAGGAATAACCTGTGCCCAGGCAATTCTGTGACCAATCAAGCTCAAGCAGGCTCTGTCTAGGAGGAAGAAATGACTCACAAGCCCCTGTAGATTGACATATTGGTCCAGCAAGAGCTTTGGTAAAGTTATCCTTGTACACACACCCAGAAATGACCTGGGAGAGAAGACAGAAAGAGGAGCCTGAGGCATTGTCATCCTTTGGGAAAGCACTGGGAGAGAGAAGACCGGAAGCCAGCTGAGGTCCCTCCAGTTCCCACCCATGGCCAAGGTCATGTGGCAGGGATGGAGGCCCCTGCTTCTTGGCTTCTGGTCTTGTTCTTCAGTGACTTCATGGGTCGCTGCCCACCAGGTTCAGCAGGGCATTCTTGTAGTCACCGCTGGTGTCATCCTGAGGGCAGCAGGCAGAGGAGGGTTAGAAGGGGGTGTTGGTGACCTTGGCCTGACTCTCAAGAGCAGCTGCTGTCATTATTACAGAGGCCTGTGCTCCTCAGGTAGGGTCTGCCCCTTCAAGGGATCCAGGTTATGTCATCCGTCTTTCTTGTTCTTCATTTTGGAGCATTCCTTTGTGTCACCTTTGGAGTCCCCCACCAACAGGGCTCTTCCCCCCCATTCGCTTATTCTACATGACCCATTGCTTATTTAATAGCTACTGCTGCAGCTCCCAGCCAAGGCTGAAGGTAGGTGCCCAGTGCCACACCTGGACAGGGCCTAGGTTTGGGCTAGAGTAGGTAGGGATGGGGCTGGAGCAAGTTCCACTTCGCTTTGGGACAGTTTACATCCCATGGAAATGATCTCTTCCTTGACAATTTAGGAACATTTTCTTGTTAATTTTAAACTTTCCTCTTTTGGGGGGAAACTATTCGTTTTTGTCTACTTTTTCAAATGTATACATGTAGTTTTTGTGAGTTTTCCTATTAATTTCTACATGAGGGTTTTTAGCATTGGTATCTCTGTTGGAGGTCATTTTTGCTTTGATGACATTATGGAAACTTAGTCACAACCACAGCTGAATTTTCTTAAGTGACACGAGACACAAATTGGAGAGGATGGGCTTTGGATATTGCTGGATGAACAGTGGTACTTCAATTCTGCAATCATGATCTTCAGAAGTGTGGCCAGGGCCCTATCTGACTGGAATCTAAGGGACAGGATTCTCTGCAGTGCCTTTGGTTACCATGCATACTTGAAAGACTTTAAAACAATGAGCTCAGGTGGCAGGTGGCCTGTGTATAGCCCTCCTGTCTCCTGCCCAGGCTGGCTGGGACATCTAAACAGCACCAAGAGTCATTCCAGCCCTCTTGGCGTCCTTGCTTTCCTGCTGTCCTATCCTGAAATGCCTTGGAACAGAATTGTTTTTAAACATGTGGATTCCAGGATCCCCACAGATACCTAAATCTATACCTGCTCAAGTGCTTTATGTAAGTGACCTATAACCTATGTACATTCTTGGATTTCTAGGTTATGTAAAATACCTACACCAATGGAAATGCTTCATAGTACTTGTTATACTGTATTGCTTAGGGAATGACAACAATGATAAAACTCTGTATATGTTCTACTTTTATGCAATTTTTTCCTGAATAGTTTTGATTCTCTGTTGCTGGAATCCACAGATGTGGTCCCACCTATGTGATAAACTGTGTGTTTCTTGGAAAGTATAGTTAGCAATTGACATTTATACCAGCACCTTGAGTTGGTAGTCAGTGAAGCTGTGACTTTTTTTTTTTTTTTTTTTTGTGGTACTGGGGATCAAACTCAGGACCCTGCGCTTGCTAGGCAGGCACTTATTCCACTGAGCTATATCCCCAGCCCCTGTGACGACTTATTTGTCTTGATTTGCTTCTGCTAATGAAGCTGTCAAGGTCTCAATTTGCATTAGTCACTAGATGAGCTGCTTGTCTCCAGGTTATAGCCGTGTAATGATCATTCTGTGTTTGAAGACTCTGGAGCTTTCACTAAGTGGAATCTGGTTAGGCAACTCACTGGAGCCCATCCAATTTATGTCCTGAAAAATTTACTGCCAGGACTACTTAAATCTAGACTGAGTGAGGGCTCTGATTTCCACCAAACTGTTTACCCTCATTGACACCTTGGATATGGCTCCTTCTACATGGCTTTGGTCCATTTACAAAGAAGCGACCATAACCCGGATGCAGAGACAGCTGTCTAGGTCAGACACAGGGCATCCACCATGCTTTCATCACCACAAGCTCCCACACCTCCATCCTTCCCCCTGGCTCTAGTCACACTGCCTCCTTGCTATGTGTTACGTGTACCCCAGGGTAACCAGTGAAATAGCCCAATCCCCCCTTGGAGGCAACAGACACTTGTGACATCAATCACAGCATCCGGGTCTCCCAGCAACGTGTCCATCATTACCTGGTGTTAAGAGTTGGAACTCATCGCTTACCATGATCATGCTGCTGAGGGTCTTGCCGTACATCTTATTGAACTGATACTTGATAAGATTTAAGTCAACTTCACACCTTGAGACGATGATCCTTATGAGTGTCCCATCACATGTCCCAGCTCCCTGGATGAGACAGAGGCAACCAATTGTCACGTCTTACCTCTCCTGCCCAACTCTGCAGTGCTGGACAAGGCTATGGGGTTGGGTTCTGAGGCTTTATGAGAGAGGGAGATGCAGAAACGAGCCAGGGAAGCACACAGGGAAGCTGGCGCGGTGCCAGTTGTGTGTGTTTGGCTTGCCCCGCAAGGGCTGGATACAGAATGCTCGTGCTCCAAGGGAAAGATTTCTGCCATGAGAAACAGCTGTATCAGGCATCTCACTGGCCTCGCAATTCACAGGCCTAACTTCCTGCAGTGGAGCCTCTGGCCTGTGGGAATCCCATACCCTCTTTTATTTCTGGGCAGGTGTGGCCAGAAGACTGGGCTTTCTGGAACTACCTTTACTTCAGGTAGGGTCAGCAACCACACTTCAGAAAAGCTGGGCACTGGCTTCAGCTGGGGAAACTAATTTCATTCTTTCTCCAGTCTGGTTCCAGAAACCAGTACTGCCCCCTACACTATGAGGCTTGGGTAGCCTTTTGGGCAATAGGTACATGCAGGATGGCACCCTGGGCGTTTGAGGAGCACTGTGGTGCCCTCCCTCTGAGCTTGTTCCAGTCAAGGGTAGCTTGGTTCCTGGCAGTTGCTGCCTATGACCTCCAGGATCACACCTGCCATGTGGTGCATGGATGGCCTTGCAACACTTGTACTGGCCTGGATTCAAGTCACAGCTCAGCCTCATAGCAGCAGTATGACCTCAAATTCAAGCCTGTGTTTCACCACCTGTAGGGTGGTGTGGACACAGGATTGTTGTCCAAGTTCAGTGAGCCAACCTTGAGCAGGTACCTCCTCAGCTTCACCTTCAGGAGAGGTGGCTTCCCTTCCCTGGTCTCAGCCTGGCCTCTGAGAAGCAAAACCCTTGGATCCATAATGGTTGGGATAAGAAAAGAGAAACCCCTGGGTTGAAGACAGTGAAGCTCTGAGCTACTCGGCCTTGCAGTTGGTGCTGGGTCAGGGAGATGGCAGGGAGGCAGTAACAGAATCCAAGTTACCTTCATTGCATAGTACAGTCTCTCTGCGAAGTAGCTGTGCAGGTTCTGGGTGCACTTCACTGGCAAATAAGAAAGCTTTGTTAACATCCGGAGGTTGTAGGCAGTGTCGCCTACACTTCTATTTATTTATACCTTGCCCCAGGTCCTAAGGGTTAGCATTGCACAAGGCTTGACTTACTTCTTTGTACCCTGCCTAGTTCCAAAATAGAGGCTTTGTATAGGTGGGGCAAGGCACAGGAGGCAGCCTGGGGCACTAGGTACAGCTCCAAAGGCCCAGAGAAGGCAGGCAAAAGGGCACATGTGAAATGTGGACTGCACTTGTGGGGCTTGTGGGAGTCACAGCTCAGGCCTCTCAGGATAGCACAGGCCTAGGTTAGCCCTGGGCCCTCACCCCCAGGGACTGCTCCTCCAAGAATCCAGTCTCCCTGCTGCAGAGTGGCACACAACATGGTAGCCATGGGCCTCAGGGTGCCATTAGTAGGAGCCCTGCATTCTGAATTCCTATTTGACAAGTGGGGCTTGGGCCCGAGGGCTAAGGGGAAGGGGTCTCTGGTCCCAAAGGTGTGCCTTATGCATGCTTGGCCATAGTGCTACTCTGAGATCTGGCATCCCACAGGGAGCTGGCATTTTCACCAGGGATGCAAGACGTGTGCCCAACGCCTGCCTGGGCAACTTTGTTACCTAACCTCCTGACCAGCTGTTATGGGAGAGTGAGTGAGGCTTTAAGGAGAAGTGGACAGGAAGTACCCAGTGCAGTGGGGCCAGCACACTTCCTGTTCCCTGCCAGAAGGTAAGCTGTAGGAGGTGTTATCACTGAAGACAGGGGCTGGCTTCAGAGGCTGAGATGAGAGCAGGGGTGGGGCCTCAGTGCTCCAACAGAGACTGGATTTTATTACAACAGTTGAAGGGACCAGGAAGTCTAAGATATCTATATCCACTCAGGAGACAGGGCCACAGGAGGCGTGGCACACATAGGCAGCTCAGGGTGAAGATGAGCACCCTGACCAGAAGCATTGTTTGATCTCAGCCCATAGGTGACAGTACAGGAGAGGCCCCTCTGCCTGGGCCCTGGGTCTGGGCTCTCTTTCCATTGGATCTCAGCTCTGGACCTGAGATCCACCTTGGAACAGGGCTTCCTACATAGACCTGACCTCCTGCTGTGGGGAAGAATCTCTGTGTTCCCAGGGCCAGACCACCACGGTCTTGGTTAGAGCTCTAATCACCCACATCAACTCTCCAGTCAGCAGCTAAGGCAGAGGCTGGACCTGGGTCAGGTCTAGAGAGGTGGCTTTTTCCAGTGCCTCACAACCAGAACCAGGTGCTTTCTGTGTGTGCAGACACACACCCATGCACTCATACAGTCTCTCAAACACACGCTGTCACCTATGTACACTGTCCCTCACAGTCTCACACAGATGCACACACTTATACTCACAGATGTACACACACTATCTCTCAAGCACATTCACACACCTACACACTCTCAAACATACTCATGCAGATGCTCACACTTGTGCATACATTCTCATTCTCACATATACACTTCTGCACACAGGCACACACTAACATTCACCCCTGAAATACTAGCTCTCTCACACACACATGTATGCATACATGCACACACTCATGCACAAACTCATGCATTCCACTCCCACACATGTAGTCCCTCTCCAATATGCTCACACTCTCACTGCATTGGCCACATGTGGGCAGCACCAGGAACAGTCCTTGCAGGAAACACTGAGATGCTAGAGGTGACCTCGCCCTGTGGATTCATGTACCCAGGGACTGTGCCTTTCTTACCCACGGTGAGCATGGCCTCCTCCAGTGAGCCATGGGTCTCACTCTTGATGCTCTCCTCGATGCTCTTGTTGGCGATTTTCTCATACTCTTCGAACACTGGAGGGAGGGTACCATTTAGGGCATGTGTGGATAGCAGGCTGCCAATCAGCTTGGTCCCTCACCTCCTCTTGGGGGTCAGGGAAGGGCCCAGGGCTCCCTGGATCTTTCCCAACTCCATAACTTGTGATTGGGCATGCAGGGAGAGCCCTGGGCCAGGAAGCCCTATGCCCCAGCAATGCCACCCCTCAGCTCCGTACCTTTCATGAGGTGAGGGGCACTGCGCGTGCACAGGATGGTGATAAATTTCATCTCATCAGTCCCACTAATCTTCTCACCTGCTGCGTATAGGTCCTGGAATTGGGGCATGCCAAAAAGCCAGGGAGGTGACTGAGGAGGTGAGGACAAAAGCCCAGGCCAGCATTCCTTCCATGGTGTCTCTGTGACAGGAGCTCACTCTCCTGATCTCCTTGTACTCCAAAAGCTCTAAGCCTCCTCTCCACACCAGGACAGAGCTACTGTGGGAAACCTACTCCCCACTCCAGGCAGTGTAGAGGGCCAAGTGCTGCCAGCACAGGGGTCTGGTTGGGTCCTCCTTCCCCTTGGCCCTGGGTTGGTCCTGCCTGGACAGGACTGAACCAGCCCCCCTCCACTTCACTGTCCTTCCCTCTTCCGAGTCTCCCCAGTGTACCCCAGACCCTGACACCATGGGCCAGAGGTCTGCAGAGAGCTGAGCTGGGCAGCTCCCTGCAGGCAGGGCGCCATAGGTCCCCAGGATTTGGGGTGCATTCACAGCAGAAGTAAACCAGAGCAGGGCATGAACTCACCTGTGCATCTTGCAGGGCCAGTCCTGGGTCCACATAGCCCCTCACATCATCCCTGCTACCCTAGAAACAGAAGAGACAAGGTGGCTTTGTAAGGAGTCACAAGGGCTCAGAGGCAACATCCTGCAAAGCAGTTGTCCCCCACAAGCCTTGGGGTTCTCTTTTGTGCAGTGGAGCAGACCCACTACTTGTTGTAAGGGGATTCATTGAGTGAATAGGCGTGGAGCCTGGCACTGACCCTGTGAAGGTCCTGCTCTGTGCCCAGGGCCCTCCTCCAGTTCTGAGGTGCAGTCCACCCTGGCTGAGCCTGGATAGGGGCTGGGGCTCTGTAGTGAGGACCCACAGTGATAGCCAGGATGCACCTAGGCCTCTGCCAGGGCTCTGTCCGTGAACTGATCCTAGGGCAGGGCTGTTGGGGTCCCGGGCTGGGTACCTGCAGCAGGCACACGAGGATCCGCTCCAGGTAGCCACTTGTGTCTGCTTGGATGTCTTCCTCTAGGCTGGACTCGTAGTCTGCAGGGAAACAGGACCAGGCAGTATGATAGTCGCCCTGGGCCACCCAGGCCAGCTGCTTCTTGCCAGCCCTGTGTCCCTCACTTACCCCATGGCAGCTTTCTAGGAAGGGCCAGTCCTTTGCACAGGGCAGGGACACAAGGCCTTTGTGTCCAAGTGGCAGAGTTCTGTCACCTGGGTGATCATTCATAGCAGAAGTAACCTGGATGCCCAGTCAAGCTCCAAGCACAGAGATGGGTTAGGCCCGAAGCAAATGTGGTAGCAGGTGCTTAGCCCAGAGGACCAGCTGACCTCTGTTTGCTTTACAACCAGACTACCCAAGACAATGCGTCCTGACAGATGGCCCTACAGGTCCTCTGGGTGAGCTAGGAAAGAGCCACCCTGTATGCTGGTGACCTAGCCTTGGGTCCACAGCATTGCCATGTGCCTGTCCTCCAGCAGCCCATGAACTCAGGGACTGTGTCCAAATCATGTCCAGTTTCACTTTAGGTACATGACAGTGTGCAGGTACCTAGCACCTTTGTATAGAAGGGCCCAAAGGGTTCTTCCCAGTGTGGGCGGGCTCTGGTGAGTGACACTTGGTCCTTGTTTCCTGCTCGCTCCCCAAACCCCTGCTTTTATCAAGCAAGACTTTAACTCAGATCCTGCCCCTCCTCCTTTGCAGCCCCCTTACCCTCCTTGTAGGCCTTCATGATCTCTTGCAGCTGGCATTTAGTCCGAGAGGCCAGGATCTCAATGATGACACCTTCTTTGGTACCTAGGCCCTGGGCACAGAAAACAGTGTGGGCTGGAGGCCTCTGCTCTCCAGCTTGGTCTGCATCCTCTTTCCTCAATATGCCTGAGCCCAGGAAACACCAGCCCTGTTCTGAACATGATGATGGGCCCTGGTGGGAGGGTGTGACTGGGGAGACAGTTGTCTGCTGTGATGGATATCGAGGGCATGCTGTGCTTCATCTCCTCCTTCTCAGTTGGTGATCTTGGCCCTGTGGCTCCCCAGCCCAGCCAGAATATCCTTATGTATAAATAGGAATAATAAACCATGCCCCCCCTGAAGGAAGGATTAGCAATCGTGGATGGAAAATGCGTGGTGCCACTGGTAAAGTAAGCTTCCTATCAACGAATGGGGTCCCTGTTGCTGTCCTTCCTAATCTGCAAAAACAGTGAGAAGCAGAGGTGACCTGGAGGGTCATGTGTGGGTTTTCAGAGCAGGAGAGGACAGGCCATCCTAGGGCTGTGAGCTCACTGGGTGCAGCCAGGCCCAGGTGCTACAGCACAGGGCAGCTCACAGAGTTACCTTCATGGCGTCATGTAGCTCCTTGGCCTCATATGTGTAGGGTGGGTACATGAGGGCCACAATGAGTCTTTCGAACTTGCCACTCAGCTCTGACTTCAATGATTCGGTGAGATCCTGAGGAGAAACAGGAAAAGGTGAGTGTCTACTAGGCCCTCCAGAGAGCAGGCCACAGGGTGGGTCCAGGAGCCCTGGTGGGATTCCCACATGGGCCCTGACATTAGCCAACGGGGGTCTCTTGGGCCAGCTCCTTAGCCTCTAAACCCTGGGCCTGCTTGTCTATAACATAGGGACACTGGAGCTCCAGCTTCACAGCCTGGCATGGGGGATGGAGAGTGTGACTCAGCCCAGCACTCCCTGGCCCCAGCACCAGGCACACAGTAGCTCACAATAAAATAAAATTGCCCTTAGGTACCAGACTTCAGCTCTGTAGGTGGCAACTTGGTGCTCAGCTCAAGAACAAATGACTATTGCTTGGGCCACAGGCCTTCAAAGCAGGAAGGAGAGAAGAAGAGAGAAGAAGAACAGGAAGAGAGAGAGAGAGAGACAGAGAGAGAGAGAGAAATGAAAGGAGGAAAGGAAGGAGGGATGGAGGAAGGTATGAGACTCTCCTACCTTGTATGAGACTCTTTTTAAGGGCATACGTTTCTACAAGGAGCCACCAGCCACACCAGCTGACCTGGACCAAGCAGCAGAAAGATCGAGGGCCTTGTCTGACCTGGATTTAAATTCCAACCCTATTGCCTATAGGGGCTGGGATCTTGGACAACTTTTTCAGCCTCTCTGGACCTGTCCGTTTCCCCAGACATTGAATGTAGATTACACCTCACAGTTTTGAGGATTTCAGGAGAGGGCCTATGAAAATGTATGTTGGGGATGTTTGTCACTATCTTCCTGTGTTAAATCTCCAAACCAATGATTTGAGACCATGGAGACTTCTGGGCAACCGTGGCTATGCCTGTGTGTGTTCGCTGTTGGTTCAGTGGGAGCCTCCAGTGCCTGGCCCTGGCTAGGAGCGGGGCAGGTACAGTGCCCTGGAGTTCCCTAGGCGGAAGGGATGAGACTTAGTGCACACAGCTTCCACATGAGACATGAGTGCCCTTGCCTGGGGCAGAGAGAGACAGCCGTATGTTGGGGTGTGAGGAGGGGACAGAGGTCAGTTGAGGTGGCTGGATGAACAGAGTCCCAGGGCCAGGGGACTGCTCCGGGCTGAGCCTGAGAAGTGGAGAGGAAGTGGTGGGGGCTCAGGAGCTATAAACAGGTCTGCCAGATAAAACAGAGCCACCAGCTAAACCTGAACTTCCAGTGAATAGAGGATACTCTAAGTGCCGGAGTGCAGATGTCCCTATGTGCATGTTTTCAGGACCCTGGCCTGGGCTGCAGCCCCAGCCCCTACCTTGCCGAACTGAGCCTTGAAGGACTTGGCAATCTGCTGCCGCTGTGCGTTGCTTCTCTTGGTGAGCACATCAGTGATGGCCTGCTCGTTGGTCCCTGCAAGGTACACAGTATGAGAGCCCCTCCACTTCCAGGAGGACCAGAGAAGACTGGGGAAGGGGTGTGGCTGATGGGTCTCTCAGCCGGAGCTGAGAGAACCTGCCTGTAATCCTAATCCATGAGCCCATGGAGACTTCTGGGCAGCCATGGCTATGCCTGTGTGTGTTCCCTGTTGTGTGTGTTCCTCCCAAATGAGGCTGAGGCAGGAGGGTTTCAAGTTTGAGCTCAGCCTGAGCTAGCTGTTCAGTGAGACTCTGTCTCAAGATAAAAATACATAAAAAGGACTTGGGATATAGGTCCACAGGAAAGCTCTGTGTTAAATACCTAGTAATGAGAAAAAAAATTGCACTACTTCATTCCTTAGTCCTCACTCACATGATACTGGGGTGCACCCCAGGCCTAGCCTCAGAGTAGGGGACCAAGTGGCCCTGGACATCACCCCTGGGCCTTTTCAAGCTTGGCCAAGTGGAACTACCCACTGTGCCCTCCCTTGTGTTGGTGGCAGCTGGAAAATGTTATGACCAAGAGTCTGGACCATAGCGTCTGAGATAACTCTGGGCTCACGGTCCAGCTTGGGGCCCCACTGTCCTACTCCTAGTTCCACCAGGCGCAGGCTGGGGACAGGAAGAAAGCCGGCCCTGCATCCAGCCAGCGTGGGCCAGGGGTAAAGCTACAGAACCTATGTGGCTGATGCTGCCTGGGCCCTGGTTCAGCTTTACACATCCACAAACCCATCCACAGTCCCCGCCAGGACCTGTGCTGCTTCCCAAGATTCACAGTTAAAGAATCATTTTACAGTGATGCATGCACACCCAACGCACAACAGCTAAGTCTTAGAAGCAATGCATGCGCCCATCAGGAGATGGGTGCGTAAAGAAAACGCATCCATACATAATGGAGTACTACGGTGCCACCAAGAGGGATAAACTTGACTCATTTCTAGGAAAAGGATGCACTTTGAGACCATAATTCAGTGAAATAAATCAGACATCCAAAAATGCAATCCTCCTGTACTATAAACATGCACTAATAAAAGTAAAAACAAAAAAAGAGTTTCACAGGAATGCATGGGGCCATTCTGTAAGTGAGAAAACTCAGAGTGATAGTGAAGTTGCCTGTGCAGGACATCCCAGGTGGCCTCCCCCTCCCACCACCCTCCTCCCCTCCAGTCTCCCTGGGGAAGCCAGGTCTGTGTAAGCCTCTGTGTGACAGGGTGGCTCCCAGAGTGTCGTGGGGACACCCCCCGCCCCCTGCTGTGGCCTGGTATCCACTTTCCAGGGCTGTGAGCAGAGTGGCGCCCCTGCAGAGGCACGGCCCCCACTCACCGATGCCCTTCATAGCTTTGTAGAGGGTCTCGGCGTCCGGGTCCGGGTTGAAGTGGGAGCTGCCCTTCACAGTGACGCCCTCCTGTTCAACCTGGGAGAGAGCACGGCCTGCTCAGAGTGGTTGGGGGCAGCCTGTCAGGGTGGGTGGGTACCTTTGGGGGCCCTAAGACCAGTGTGGCCAGCTTGGCTGGTGCCAAGCCCTCCAGATCCTTGGTCTGCAGGCAGGAGCAGCTAGGGCCAGGGAGTGTGAGGTCAATCTATCCAGGCTGTGCCCAACTGTGTCCTCTGAGGATGTGCAGCTGGTGTTGCCACCTCTGGCTCCCTCTTGCCCCATCATGGGCAGTGGAGAAAAGGAAAAGACCTCCCAAGCCAACAGCTAGCTGCCTTGAAAGCATGTGGGTATGCAGTGTAGTTTGTGTCCGAGCACAGTTTGTACTCAGCCTCCCTGACCTGTGAGTGAGGACTTCCAGGCACCTGAGGGCTGGGCTCAGCAGGACACCCCCATGGCTCAGTGTCTGCAGGGCCACAGGCTTGTGGGGATAAAGGATTATTTATAGTCCAACGTGCAGTAGCAGATGGCCCACGTTCTGCAGCCTAGACCCACAAGTCTCTAGGCCAGGCTGTGCCGAGGGCCCCTGAACCGGTGGCTCCTCTCAGGTGTGTATTTTTGGGAGAGGTGTGAGGAGTGGAGGGGGTTGGAGAGAGGCATTGAGTCTGAGGGAGACTCGAATTCTTTAGTGGAACATTCAGTTGTGCTCAGTCAGGTCTTCACGTACTCGTCCACCTCCCTCTTCCATCGTTGCTCCGTTGCCCAGCAACCTCCCTACCCAGAGACTCATCCATTCATCTATTCAGCCATGCCCCACCCACCTAGCTGTTCAACTTCTAGGTTTATCCTTTTATCTTTCCTTCTTTTTTTTGAGACAGGTTCTCACTATGTAGCCCAGGCTGGCCTTGAATTTACAGCAATCCTCCTGCCTCAGCCTCCCACTTCTTTCTTTTTCCCTCCCTCTCCCTTCCCCTCCCCATCCTTCCCTTCCCTTCCCTTTCCACTCTCCCTTCCTTTCATCCATCTACTCATTCACACATTCATCCATCTTCTTCCTTCTCACCATCCTTTCCTTTTTCCTCTCTCCCTTCCTTCCTGTACTCCTTCCCTCCCTCCTTCCATCCTTTCATCTAAACTCTAGATTAAATCCTGAAACCACACAGTGAGTAGATTCTCACCCATGGTATACCTGTGGTGATCTTTCTTTGGAGCAAGGGTTTAGACAACTTTCTTTACCCTTACTTGAATTTCAAATGCCTGGTAACAGACCTTCCTGTCTCATTTCTTAGCACCATGTTCTACAGCAGAAACTGTTAGAAATAATTCCTCTGGAAATTCCTTCTGGAGAGCCAGTGTGGTCCAGATGTTGCCCAGCGGCATGCACACGTACACTATGTCCCTTCCTGGGAAGGTCCCATATGTACTACCTTTCCTAGGTGTCGACTGGAGTGTTGCCTGTGTCAGTGCTTTGGAAGCGGCACGTAGCTCAGGGACACGCTGGCGAGTAGTGGTGGGGGCCTCACCCACATCTCGACTCACGCTGCGCCCGTCCACCTTCCTGGTTTGCTGGTGACTCAGCCCTTCCCAGACTGCCAGACTCTTTGAATGCTTGGGGGGAGAAAGTCTTACCCACAGGTATGCAGGTCGTCAGGGAGGCCAGGGGCCACTGAGCTCTAAGTGTCTAGCTTTGTCCGCTGCCCTTGGAGCAGGCCAGGGACCCAGGCACCCCACCCAGGCACCCCGCAGGGGAGGACTGTGTCTGCCAGCAGAGCTCTTCCTGGCTGGCTGCTTTTACCACCCCAGAGGCCTTAGCCTCACTTCCCAGAATCAGATTTTTGAAAAGTGGGTTGATTTTTTTGGAATTGGAATCTGAACTCCACCTGGCCTGGGGCCCCAGAAGTTGCTATCCCAGCATGCTGGGTGAGATCAGATGGACGCCTCTTCACAAATAGGTGACTCAGATCTGCACGGCAGAGGACTCATCACACTTTTATCTCTCCCTGTTCCGGGTTGCTCTGTCCCTGGCAGACAGAGGGGCCTCTCCAAGCAGGGACAGAGAGGGTCCTCCCTGGCACAGGGCCACACCCCAAAGATGGGCTCCTCCAGCCGCTCTTTTGTGCCCCTTCCATCCTGCTCCTGGTGCAAGTTTGTGCCCAGGGGACAAGTGGCAACCCAGCCAGTCACACAGGGCATCCATGGTGACCTGGTTGGGAATTGGCTGTCCCTAGGTATAGGGATGGCCCAGACCTGCAGAGTTTGGGTTTAGAGTCAGGCTGCTCAGGCTATAGCCTAGACCCTACACCTACTCCTCTGGCAGAACTACTTGAGGCCCCTGGGGGCCAGGTCCTCCTGCTAACTTGCCTCCTCCCCAGTTTGACAAACGATCAACAGTCCTTCCTAGTACCAGCCCAGTCTTCCAGTTCTGCGTCATGGGCACTCATAGGTCCTCACCAGCAGCTGGCCCTGGTTTCTCCCCATCTTAGGCCTTCTCAGCTCCCTGGGGCTCTGTAGGTTCAACCTGGACCCCCTGACCCATGTGAGGCCCCATAGGGTTCCACCTGCCTCTGCAGGCCCATCTTGTGCCCTGAGCCATGTTGGCTGCTTGCCTCCACAGTCGCTCCCCACCCTGCTGTGCCTCACCCGGAGCAGCCTGTCGAGTTCCCCCAAAATGCACAGGCATGTAGCTCAGCCTGCGACCCCACCTCTTGGGAAAGTCTTGCCCTGGGCTTCCTCACCCCGGCTTCCCCTACATTGCAAGTCTCTTCACCTGGCTGCTTCCCCACTTGGTTCCGTCCCTGCCTCAGGTCCTGAAGGCCTGGACAGCTTCTTCTGGGTCCTCCCCAGGGCTTGGCCCCGGCAGGCCCTGCCTGCCTTACTGCAGACCTCCAGGGTCCCCACCCTGTCTCCCTCTCACCCCCACTCACCCAAGCTTTCCACCAAGCCATTTCGGTCACCTCGCGGCCACTTTTCCCAGGGAGACGAAGAGACACTGGCGGCCACTGCTGGGGACTGGGCACGCCCTGCTCCGCTGTGGGCTGTCAATCTGGCAAGAGTGGGTGTGGTGGTGCAGGCAGGCCCAGGCCCCACCCAGCCCCACTCTAGCCTCTTCTCCTCCCCTCCCCTCCAGGCCCTCCTGGGCTGGCTCCCATGCTGCACCCAGGCCCTGCCCAGGCTTGTCCTGGAGAGACAGCCGCACCCTCATAGCCTCTAGTGTGGGTTGCAGCGGACTGGCCAGCTGGAAACTCTGAGAAGGCTCTGAAAGCCAACTTGGTAAATATGGGTGTAGTTTCTTACTAGTTTTGCTAGACCTCAGATGTTTCAAAAAAAAAAAAAAAAAAAGAATAACCTTTGTGTCCTTTCCCGCTGCAGTTTCTTTCTTTCACTTTTTTAATTTTAATTTTTATTAGCGGATGTTTGCAGGACCTAATGCTCACAGTCGTCAATGGCGCTGGGGCACCTGCATAGCACAGCTTAATTCTTTTTCCATTCCCCTCCCCCCTGGCCCCCCTTCCTCTGTCTCTTGGCCCTCTTCTGTTTTGCAAATTATCAATCTTTTATTTTGCCGTTTCATTTGTTTAGCCTTTGAATTTCTCAGTTTCTATACAGCTGATGATGCAATGGGGGCTCAGCAAAGAACCTGAGGACACAGGGCCTCCGTCCCCAGGGGCATCACTGTCCAGATGTCCCACTCACTTGAGTCTTCGTCACAGCCCTAAGATGCGGCCATGAGTGCCATGTGCTTGCTGGAATAGAGACAAGAGCCCCAGGCAGCATGAGGCGAGTTTGTCTGCAGGATGTGCCTTGGAGGAGCTGAGTCACCACTATGGAGGCTTAGCAGAATTGCGGGCTCCAGCTCTCCACAGGGACCCAGGACATGCTGGTGGCCGAGGGCAGGGCCCTGTCCCTGAAAAGGAGATTTATCTTTGGTTCTCTTGCATTTTGCCTCCTGGAGGCACCTGTCTAGAAGGCTGTCCTAGCACCATGGCCACCCCTTAATCCAACTACCTGCCGCTCACCTTTCAGTATAACCCTGGGACCACCCCACCTGGGAAGCCTCTCTTAGGGCTCTCCCGGCCTGTGGAGCCCTCAGTGAAACCTTACAGGTGGCAGATAAGAATCGTCCCAGGATGCTGAGCACTCAGGTTTCCTGACCCTGGGTTAGGACTCCTTGCTGTACAGTTTGCTCCTCCCAGAGATGTGGTCTGGGCAGGAGATGTAGTGCCAGAGAAGGAGCGGGCCAGAAGCAGTGCCCTGGGGAAACAGCCAGCAGCTGAGGCAGGGCAAGGGGTCACGGCAGCCCCCACTGTCATCTCAGCTGCTGGGAATGTGCCTATAGCAGGTGACCTGGCTGGGAGACCCCAGTGCTGGGTAGTTTCCAAAGTCAGCTCAGTGTGACCTGATTCTAGGCCTTGTGGCCTGCAGGGCAAGGGTGAAGGGCCATCTGGAGAGAAAATGGGGTGTGCTCTGTGCATAGTGCTGTGACATGCCACCAGAAGAAGGTGACTGCAGCTACCTTGGCACCCTGGACAGGCCTGTGGGTGCCCTGCTTCCCCGGCCCCCTCAGAAGCCCCATGGATGGGCACTGGGGTGCTCTTGCTGGCATTCTCAGGAGCTCAGTGTCTCCCCAAATGTGGGCATCGAGTTATGCCCATACAAAGCCACAGTGCAGGTGTTTGGGGCCAGTGACTCTGGGGAGTGGGTTCCCTCCAGGATCTGGGCCAAATCTGGCTATGGTAAAGGGTGGGGCTGGGGATATAGCTCAGTGGAATAAGTGCCTGCCTGGTAAGCACAAGGTCCTGAGCTCAATCCCCAGTACCACCAAAAAAAAAAAAAAAAAAAAATACGGAATCATGGCTTGAGCCTTCCAGTGTTAGGAAGGTAAAGGGCATGAGTCCCCATGCAGGAGCAGCAATGTGATCTTAGAGGGAAGCAGCAGCCCTGAGGCCAAGCCATGCTGTAGGGCTCAGGGCAGGAAGGATGCCAGCCCTGGCCCTGCCATCTGTGATCTGCAGAACCTCAAGTGAGGCAAGGCATGGGTTGGGAGCAGGTTGGGCCAGTGTGGCCTCCTCCTAGCCAGGCCTCCCTCCCATGACCCTGGTGGCCCTTTGGGATGACCTGAATTTGTTTTCAAAGCTCCCTGCACAGAGACCTCCTCTCCTGTGGGGATCTTTGGGATCCATCTCTCACCCCAGTATCATCTATCAAGTTCCACATCACTGCCGCTCTCTGGCTTTGTGTGTCTGCCTCAACCACCCTGGGTCCCCAGCCCCTGCACCCACATTCTTCCTAGTGCTCGTTCCCCTTTCCTCACGGCCTTTCCTCTCTCCTGAGTGGGCACTGGGACACCCAGCAAGGCAGCCACACCCCTCCAGTTCTATCTAGAGTGATCCTTTTCCCCTGGGTTGCCCAGGTAGCCACAGCCACCAGCTGTCACCGAGCCAGGATAAGAGTAGGTGGTGGAACCCTCAGGGCTCCTTCTCTGGACCTTGAGGAGTGAGGCTGGGCTTGGAGTCACACAGAGCTTGGGATGGTCTAAGCACCCTGTCCAGGTCCTCAAGGAAGGGTTCTTTGTACTCTGTGCATCCCACCCCTTGGCATTCCCTGGGAGGACCACAGGAAGCCATGAAGGTGGTGGAAGTTGGCCTAGTTCCTGAGGTACAGAGGACCCAGTCTGCCTGAGCTCCCAAGGGTCCCCAGATCCCTTGTTAAGTATCACTGATACCTCAAAGAGCTCTGAGCTGTGTGCAGACCCTGACCAGAATGCCTGGTGCTGGCTTCCTGGCCCCTGCTATGGGAGAAGCAGAGACTGATAACCCAGCCTGGCAAGCTGGGAACTGGCATGAGGAGGAGCAGCAGGGGTTGGATCTGCTCTGTGCCCTTTGTGCAGGGGGCTGCTTTCGGGGATCCTGCAGAGTCCTTGAAGATCACCAGGGAGGGCTGGGAGGGAGCAAGGTGGAGGGGAAAGGGGCCCTGGGTGGGATTTGTGTGCATAGCTGTGGCTTGTGTGCAGCCAGACAGAGTTGTGTGTGCAGCCTGTGCCTGCATCCAGCTGTGTATCACATGTAGTGGGCACCCTGGTTACTCCAGTCTCATAGCCGGCAGGCAGAAGCAAGAGATGCACGCACGGGAAAGGGAAAGAAGGCTGCGGGCAGAGGGAAAGAGGCAGCTGGGGTGGGGGTTCCGGGAGGGGCTTGTGCAGGCAAAGGAAGTCTTTGATCAGCCCCAGCATGCTGAAGAGGGCCTGAGGTTTCCCCCTGGGGCTGGCCCACATGCTGGGACATGCAGGGTACATGACTTCTTTGGGGTGGACCTTGAGGACAGCCCCCAAGTTCCATGGGACTCTGGGACCAGCATGAGGCTGGTTCTGTGTTCTGTGGCTGGTGAGTCAAGCCCGGGAAGGAGTGAAGGCGGGGGATGGTGGAGGTTAGACACATCACCCTGGCGTACAGGGAGATGTCTAATCTGAATGTCGCTCAGAGACTGGAGTGACCTGGTGCACCAGACCTGTGTGAAGACTTCCCTCACCCCCAAATAGCACTTGTAACTGCTGGTGGGCAGACCCAGGACACAATGTGCCCCATACATAGGGCTGGTTCTCCCACCTCCATCAGCTCACAGCCCCCTCCCAGCCCTCTGAGTCCCTTTGGCAGCGGCTGGCCACACAGTCTTTCCACTGTGCTGCTCCTTCTCAGCAGTCAGCACAGCCAGCTGCGTGACAGCCCAGCGTCTGAGTGGGGAGAAGCTGTCACCCCTCCTCCCTCTGGGCACCCTGCTGTCCGGGTCACTGCAGGCCTCTGTGTGCTCCACACACCATTCCAGCCTCTCTCTCTCCTCTCTTTCCTCTTTTCTCTTCAGCTCCGCCTGCATTAAATTTCCAATTTAGTGCCCTTTCCAAACTCGGCTTTGGTCCTTTGTAAACTGCCTTGTTAGTCATTTATACTTGCCAGTGTTTTTAGCCCTTCTTTTGTCTTTTTGAGCTTTTGTCACCCTCTCATTTAAATGGTCCTGCTAGATCTTCTATGTGCTCTACTTTCTTCCCCTGGGCCTCTTTATTTCTTGTATCTTGTATTCTCTCTCCCTGGTGAGGTTCCTAAGATTTTCCTTCCTAGGGTCTCTTTAGCCAGAGGTGGTTTTCCATCCAAATCCCAGGCTGGGGTAGGCAGGTGTCTCAGAGGCAGAGTTTGTGTTTGGCTTGGCTGGAACCTGTCAGAGTCCATCAGTTACAGATGGGTTGAAGTGTCAGCTTCAGTCACAGTTTTCTGCACCAACCTACTACAGAGCTGGGGCAGTGAGCCGTGTGGCCCTCTGGGCAGGGCCTGGGGTTTTTGGTTCTGTTTAATGAGGTTGGGCATTAGCTCCTTGCAGCTTCAGCTCATGAGGAACAGATCCTAAGTCTACATTCCCTAGGGCTGAGTCCTTCTCTCCTAACCCCGCCTGGTATGAAGCATCATAGCCCATTAGGCATAAGGCCTGTTCTCATAGGTTTTGGAAGACAATTAGTGACCCGACTTCCATCAAATTTCCTCCTTTAAGATGCTTCTAAGAGTTTTCTGGCACTTAGAAAACTTAGTTTCTTGCTAAGTTTTAGCTGAGCTTTGCCTTGAAATGTACCTGGCATGCAGACTTTGAGGGCTTTGGGCATTAACCATGCCTCGTGGTGCAGTTTTCCCCTGGTAGCTTTCAGCAGCTTAGCATGGGTACAGAAAAGGCAAGCAAGTGGCACCATGCACCTCAGACATTTACCCCTTGAGTATGGGACACAAAGGAGAGGGGCTGGACAGGTAACCTCTTGAGCAAGAGTGGCCATGTACCTGGCTCAGTTGGTGGCACTGGAGGGAAAATGGAGACATGGAAGGGCAGGAGGTTAAAATAAGGTTAAACAAACAACTGATGGGAGTAATAAGTCTGTAAGTGGAAAACATCACAGTGTTAGTAGAAGAGTGTGTGTTATGTTGGTGAGGTGAAGCACAGTAGTGACAAGGTTGTCGCAACAAGGATGACAGTAACAAGGTGAAGGCTGGCAGTGTGGTAACTCAGGTATCCGGTCTAGGCCCACATGTTGGATGGGGAGTCACGTGGATACTGAAATTGGCTGGGTAACAGCCATCCATAGGCTGCAGGAGTCAGAGGTCCCTCAGGTGCCCAAGCCTGCAGTGGGTGAGTAAATACCTGAGGAGGAGCTGTTTGATATTGGGAAGAAGGGGAAGGTGGTGGTGTGAGAAGCAGAACCTTTGTGTTCAGATGCTTGATGTCAGCCCTGTAGAGGGTCTGTTGCTGCCCTGTTGCCTGTCCTGCTCTCCAGGAGAGGTCATTTCTTCCACAGGAGCCATTGGATGGAAATGTGCTGTGGGCTTGAGGAGTGCAGGATGCCCCTCCCAGGAAACTCCTGACTGCCCATGTTTTAAATAAATACTCCAGGCTTCAGAAAGGGGAAAGTAGCTCTAACAGTTTCCAAGGTGACACTATGGGTATGGGGACACATGATGAGTATAAAGCCAGTTAAATGGGGAGACAGAAGTCTCCACCATGTTTGGTCCATGACTTTGCAATGATACTGTGTTTTAAAGGCAGATTTGACTACCTTGTATATATACATATACAAGGGAAAAGGAGAAAAAAAGGAACATATATATCATATATTAGTTATTCTTTTTTTTTTGTCTTTTTGAGACAGGGTCTCACTCTGAAGTTCAGGCTGGCCTTGAACTCACTTTGTAGCCCAGGCTGGTTTTGAACTTGCAACAATCCTTCTGCCTCAGCCTCTTGAATGCTGGGATTACAGGCGTGTATCACCACACCCAGCTGTAATTCTTTCCTTTTTGTGCAGTTTCTTTCCTTTTCACAATAAGATACTTGTATTACTAATTTCTATTAGTTCATTGAAAGGAACAGTTAGTGCTTATATTTTTTGATCAATTTTACATGCCTATATCTGGTAATCTGAGCAACAACTTTGAAGATAACAATATGAAATATAATAACCATTGTTAATTTTGTATTATCTTGTTTTGAAGTTCTTTATTGTTTAAAATTACTGTCTTTAAATAAAAAAAATGCAGTACATCCAGAAAAAGTCAATTTTGGAGACCTAGTAAACAAATATAAGCTCTGAGCGCCACCTTCTGGACCAATTTACCATCACACTGACTTCACCTCTTCATCCTTGGCCTCAAGGTGGCTCTTGGGTATCGAATGCCTGAGGTCCAGCCGGGCAGGAAGGCCTTTCTGATCCCTGGGGATCACCTCCCAGACCATCTTCACTCTGGGCTAGAGCTTTTTTCTTGTGATACCCTGTCTACCCATGATGAGCTGGAAAATTCTGGTCACAAGGAATTGCACCCTTGAGTTTGACTCCCAGGTCAGCACTGGGCTCCCGAGGTGAACCTCCGGTCTTCTGGCCTGGATGTCCTTAGATCCTCAGAACCTCCACGGGGATCAGGAACCTGGGGCCACAACCCAGAGAACGACCAGATGCTGGCCCATGCCGCCCTGGCTTCTGATGGTTAGAGGAGATGATGCTTCTCCAATGTCCTGTCACTAAATTGCAGGCTGCTAAGCTGCTGGGTGCTGAGCCACCATCAAATGCCAGAGCCCACTGGCTGCTCAGAAGATCAGTGTGTGCCAGGCAGGATGCCCATAACCTCACCCTGCGCTCACCTCAGCAAGAGGAGCCCTGCCTGTGGCGCCTAGCTCCCCCATGACGATGGAGTCTGCGGGAGACTGTGGCTTTGAATGTGCCCCAGGATGCCCATTAAGAGAGGAGCTGAATCTTTATATTGAAGTCCTAAGCCTGTCTCAGAATTTAGAGATGTATTAAATTAAATGAGACCATGAGTGAACTGAGCCCCTGTCTAAGATGGCTGAGGTCTTCGTAAGAAGAAATGGGGACACAGACACAGGCAGAGGGAAGACTGTGGGTGGAGATGGTGGGAAGGCAGCCACATGCAGTCAAGCCTCCTGGGGACTCAGAGCCTCTGGACTCTGCCCACACTTTATGCCATAGTTAGGACTGGAGGTGTCCCCAAGGCCTAGGGGTGTAAGGCTTAGTCCCTATCCTGGCACAGTTGGGGATTAGTGGAAACTTTTGTGAGGCAGGGCTCTGGAGGGGTCACGGGTCACTGGGAGCATGTCCTTGAAGGGGATGGGGACCCTGGGCCCTCCCTCTCTCCCTTCCCAGCCACCATGAGTGGAGCACTTGCTCTACCACACTCTCCCCACCGTGATGTTCGGCCTCACTTCAGACCCTAAGGCAACTGGGCTGCCCAGCCATAGACCAAAGCCGCTGAAGCTGTGAACCAACAGCAAACCATTTCTTCTCTTTAAATTGATGATTTCAGGTATTTTGTTACAGTAATGGAAAGTAAATACACCTTGATTTGGGATTTCTAGCCTCCAGAAGTATAAGTAAACACATTTTGATTTTTAAGCCATCTGCTCTGTAATGTTGTTATAGCAGAGCCCTTGCAAACCAACACACGGGTTTGCTGCTAACAGCTCAGATCTTGAATTCTTTACACATGAGGGATGGAGCTCCCTCATTTCCTCATTGTCCAGGCTCCATCCTCCCATCCTAGAGGACATGGACTAGTTGTAGGATGAGGGCAGCAGGCAGGAGATGAGACCTGCGGGGAGAAGCAGGGGTAGGACTGGGAGGGCAGAGGTAAGGGCCTTTGCCTGCCCACACAGCTCAGCTTCCGAGGGGACAGGAAGAGGGGCGGTGGTGACAGAAAGGAGCAGCAATGAAGGATGTGGGTGGCAGGGCCACCCATGGCACACAGATAGTTAGGACCCTCAGCATGTAGAAGATAACTCCAGAGGTGCCTGCCCTGCCCACGGCTATATCCGCAAAAGTTTCACTAAATTCTATGCACAGCCCACGGCAGCCGTGTTGTGTGAAATGACTCCGTGGTTAGACCAGGTGTGAATACTGCCTTGGTTCAGCTCTGAAATGTCCTACAGCAGCCTGTATGTTGGGCTGGGAGCATGGCTCAGTGAAAGAATACTTGTCTGGCATGTGGGAGGCCCAGCATCTTTGGTCACTGGGGGTGTGCCCTAAAGGGGACTGCAAGACCCCAGTCCCTTTCTCTCTCTCTCTGTGTTCCTGGCTTATGTTATGAGCAGTAAGTCAATGGCCTCAGGGTTTTCATTACCCTAAGGCGAAGCTGACTGGCACAGACACTTGGCCCAGGATGGGCCATTTGTAATCTTTTCCTCACTGGTGGCCCTGGGGAGCAACCAGTCAGCTTCTGCAGGTCATCTGGGCAGAGGACACGCAAACATGGTTTGTGGGGGTAGTGACAGCCAGATGCATAGGGAGGGTGGGACCACAGGAGAGAGAAGCAGAGGCAGGGGGAGGGGAGGGACAGAGTTCAGAGGCCACATGGCCACGGAGCAACAGGACCTGAAGGAGAAGGCCAAGAATGCTTGCTGGGGACTTTGTAGCATCTGGTCACTGAGACCTGACTGCACCTCTGACCACAGGGCAGTGACCTGTAGCAACCTAGTCTGTCTTCACCACCTCTCAGGTCCTGCCTTTGTGTAGCCTGGACAGGACAGTGCAAAGGCAGGGTTTCTGAAATGTTCCCATGATGACTCCCCAGTTGGTAGGAGGGGAGCACATGCCCACAAGCTGGGGTACATTCCCATGTGGTCTCTGATGTGTTTGCTGTTGTTCATCTAACAGACTTATGATTTAGAGATTTGGGGATATTTTCCAGCCTGCTTGGGCCTTCAGTCTTGGTGTCTATGTGAATCTGGGTCCCTAGGCCTGATCACTACTCAGCTGCACACCTCCTTTTTTGGTCTCTGCTTCCTTGCTGCCATGATATGAACAGCTTCCCTCCACTGTGCTCTTCCACAAGCTGTTTCTGCCTTCTCACCAGCTGACTATGGACTGAACCACTGACACAGGGAGCCAGTTGTGCACGTCAAGTATTTTGTCCCAGCTATGAGAAAGCTAATATACTCTACATGCAAGTATGCCGCCAGTGTGTATTGCTTTGACTCAGATGACCCAGGCTTCTGGTCAGTATAAGAAGGAACCCAAGGGATCCACAACCCCAGGGTCTTTGCCCTCAGTGATGGGAGTCCTGACACAGACAAAGAGCTGCCTACAAATCCACCGCAAATCCTCCCTGGACCACAGCTGGACTCTGTCGAAGCCTCCCCTGCATCTAGGTGTTGTATTTGAACTCCCTGCAGGACTCACACATGTGGGTGTCCCCAGCCAAGCCTGTCATCTCCCTCTTGTGGCCTAGAAGCCATCTCAGAAGATGGTTCCTGCCTAGAGGAGCCACTTGGCATGTTGGGGCCCTTGAATGACCAACAGAGGCTGCAATCCCCTGGTGGCCTGGAGCCTGTGAGGTGATGAGGTAAAGGCAGGCCAGAGCCAGTCACTGCACTCCTGGGGGTGTCTGTCCCTCCCCACAAAGCACACCACCTTCACCTATCTCTCCTGCACCTCCCAGCCTGGTACCAGGCACCTTTAAATACCTCTCCCTAGCTAGCAGCACAGTGGGGATGCTCACATCCTTTTAAAACTCTCTGTATGCACACACTTGTAGAAAGAGTAAACAACAAAACAAAAAATTGACTAAGTTTGGCTGCAGATTCCAGTGAGACTGTCAGGCTGTGCCCTGTGGAGGGGCTGCTTGTTCCCCAAACCTCCCACAGCTGCTGTGGGATGAGTCTCCCAAGGGGACCAGACCAGACCACTGAGTCCATCCCCAGTCACCCTCCTCCATTTCTGGTGCTGTGACTCCATTTCCCCGGAGCACAGGGAAACCTCCTATACTCAGGCAGAGACAGATGTGCAGCCAGAGAGGGGAGGGGCCAGGAAGGGTGGTTGACACCTAGGTCCCATCCTGGCAGCAAGCGGGACCTAGAAGCGGGACCCAGGCTGTGGCAGCTCAGGATAGTGAGGGACAGAGAAGTTGGAGAAAGGACAAGGAATAGCAATTCCTGGAATGAATGAAAGGTCAAAGTTGTGGGACCTAAGAAAGCCTGTGAACGACCCTCCCCCCAAGTGTAACACAAGCCACTCCAGCAAGCCCAGTCACTTTGCATACATGGGGACAGTGTGGTCATCGCTGCCTCTCCCGTTAAACCTGGGCTGAGTCAAGTTCAAAGCCTGACCTTTTTCTGCTTGTGTGAACTTGACAGAAATTCGACTGCAAAGCTGAAGGTGGCCTGCAGGGGGATGGAGGTGGATGGGAGGTGCTGTTTAATTAACTCTCAGGATGGATTAGGGACAACTGGGCAGGCTGGATCTGGCCCCCTGGAGACCCTCCTGAGGTTCTCAGGGCCTTCTGTCTGGTTCCCTGCCCATGTGCCCTGCTCCGTGCTGGTCAGGTGAACTGTGATGCATGTGCTGGGCAGTAGGATTCCTGTGGTACACACAGGATGTGGGATGTAAAATGAGATCATCTGCAGGGGGCATAAATGATTCTGGGAACCAGGTAACAGTGCCCATCTTTCTGGTGCTGGACCTGCAGGGAGGTTTGCTGCTCTGGTGAAGTACAGGGGATCTGCTGAAATCCCCCAGGCTTGAGACGGCACAGGGCCTCTGGAAGGAGACATCTCTCTTCCAGAAAGGGCTTGCCTCCTTCGAGGACATGTTCAGGATTTGGGTAGCCAAAAAGAAAAAAAAGCAAAACTAGGAACACACAGTGCAGGAATTGAGAAATTCCAGTACTTCTTTTTGCAAAAAGGGGAAGTAGTTTGAGCATAGTGTTGGTATTTGGATACTTCTGGGGCTTTTCTCATAGAAAACTTGGCATAAATGCCTATTCTTCTAGCCCTTGGTGACAGTGCTATTGGGAATAGGCCTCATCCCTGCCTGGGAACCAATGGGACACCAGGGTATGTGTCCAGGTTGATGTAGCATAGATATATTTCAGACCGGAGCATCTCCCAAGTGACCACCTCTTTCTGATCAGCAACAACACCCAACACATTCTAATGATAAACCAAGACCAAATACATTACATTCAATTTAGTAACAAAGATCTCTTAGTCATAGATTTTTGTGCCTTTAGAGGTTAGGTAGTGGGGATGGGAGTGACCAAGGGATTCTGCAGATTTCCGGGCAAGAGGAGAGAGCAGCGGCAGGACCCTAGAAGTACTCTTGGAGTACCTGGCTGGGACATGACACTGTGTATAGATATTCTCCTGGCTAGGTGATAGGTTCATCGTTGGGGTGCTCGGTTCCTCTGGGATAGGGAAACAATCCCTGCTGGGATGAAGGCAGATCCTTGGGGTGTACCGTGGTATGGGGTAGGACTCCTTGATGGGTTGAGCACAGGTCCTAGAGGCACAGGGTGGCTGTGTAAGGTGGTAGCACTCCCTGCTGGGGTGGATGCAGACCTTCTGGTCACAGGAAGGCTGTGAACAGTGAGGATTCAACAGGGTGATATTGGTGCACCTCCCCTGTAAGGAAGAGAAGAGAGGGGAGGTCACCAAGGTGCCAGGGAGAGTTGGGCCAGAGGCTGTGGGTACCAGTTGAAGGGGGTGAGGTCAGGACCCATCAGGATGGACAGCGTGGCCTTCCTTGTTGATGTTGCCTGTGAATCAAATTAAACCACAATCAAAATGGAGTCGCTTGTATCAAGTACTAATAACAATGAGAAGTAGATAAAGCTGAGTTTATGAAGGACAGGATTTCATGCATGGTTGCTTGAGAAGCACAATTGCAAAAGTCTCTGCCAGAACCACAGCTTTAAGCCAAAGCCACCACAAAGGTTTCAAATCAGTGGGTTTACAAATACACAGTGCCATAGCAACCAGTAGATCCAGATGCCCAAAGGCTCTTCCCTTTTAAAATCCCTTGTACCAAAAAGTACCACAAAGACACCCTCCATTAACTGTCTGTCCTTCCAACGCTGCCGTTATTATGGATCCTGGAATACCCTTTTATGAATCCTTGTGGCCAAGGAGTATTGCTTCAAAATAACTATGCAATCCCTGTTTGCCTTTCAAGCTTTCCTCTGCTCAGCCCTTTAAATATGCCCATTGTCGACCCTGCCATGCATGCTCCCCTTACAGCGCTCTGTGTCTCCCCAGTAAACTCATCTTCACTGGAGAATCTCTGCTGGCAACTTAGTATTTGGTGTCAGAAATGGGATGTCCAATGAGACTACTGGCAGAGGACACTGATGATTCTGGCGACGACCCAAGGGTGCCCACCTTGAGCCCTGTGCTCCCTCCCTTTCTATGCTTACCTTTCTGCCCAGTGTGTCTTCCCTTAGGTGGAGCCACCTTCATTTTGCCTGGGAGTTCCTACTGAATTTATATGGGATCTATTTGGCATAAGGCTACCTTAATTAAAGAACCTTACATCCCTCTTGGGACTCTTAAGTTTTCTGTGAGCCTTTTCTGGCATAAGGATAAATGTCTTTCTGCTTTCTAAGAACTCACATTCTGTCTGTAAGGACTGCAAGTCTTTTCTGGTGAATTCACTCTTGGTTTTCCATGCCTGATTAAATATTTCATTTTATTTGCACACTTAGTTTAATATTTGTTAATTTTCTTATTTTGCTTGTATTATTTTTACATATATCTGTAAGTAACTTGGCTCTTTTATTTCTGAACTTTTTTCAAGAGCAAAAGTGAACATCTAAATGCTGCAAATGATATAACCACTTAAAAGTCAAAAATGCATTTGATCTTCAAGGAAATGAGGGACTCTGATTTCCAAAGAAAAAGTCTCCATTGTAAGGATAAATAGGTCACAGATAGGCATTACAAGATTAACATTACAACACCTGTCAGTCTCCAAACAATTTCTATGCAACTTGGGAAAACTGTTCACAGGCTGAACAAATTAGGGCAAAAGTTGTCAACAAATAACAAATGAATTTGTGCCAGGTACACTCATCAAAGCAAAACAATGTACTCCAACCCTTAAAATTAATTGACAGATCAAGACCTGTTTTTGAGAGATTCACAAAAGACAAAATAAGATCCCAGAATTCCAAAGCATCCACAAAACTTCCTCTTTGGAAACTCCAGCTGGCCTTATTATGGACCCTTCCCATGCACACTTTTACACTGACTGGTAAATTATACCACAGATACAATCTTAATCTGAATAGACGCTGGCATGGGCAGGCAATAGTGTTTGGCTTGGTGAGTGCTGGAGATGGGGAATCTTCTCCCCCATCTCCTCCCTGTGCCCCAGTTCTTAGTAGAGATTGTCTGCTGTGTCCTCATCCTCTCCCATATGTGAAAAGAGGACTGTCTTAGTCCCCACACTAGGAAAGGTGCCAGTCTCAACTGTATGGGGCACTTACTGTGGGGCTTTGCTCTGAGAAGTGCAGAAGGACAACACTAGCACAGAAAGAGAAAGGGCAGCTTTGGGATTCTCCTGTGTGCCCTGGACATTCCCAGGCAGGTGGCTGCTCTCCTGATGTCTCCAACAGCTGAGGAGCCAGAACAGTCTCTATCCATCCTGATGTTGAAGAGGGCATCTGCTGCCAGGTGCAGGCAGCCACCAGATGATCCTGGACTGGATCAGGAGGCAGGACCCTGGGGACTCCTGGCTTTATTGGCACACCTAGCTGTCCCTTGTTTCTGCCATGGTGTGGCCTGGCATTCTTTGTAACTGTCATGTAATGGTTGATACATGTGTCAACCTGAGAAGTTTAGAAGTTGAAGTGACTCAGCAGGGGGCCAGGGGGGCCTCACTTTGTAAACATCGTCATCCTGTGCAAGAGGAGGGCAGGGAGATGGTGTGAGTGCTACACCTGCCCAGGATGGGGAGAATCTGCTTATAGTATAAGGGAGGAAAAGAGGCTTGCTCTCCTTCTCTTTTGCTCTTGTTGCTTTTGCAGTCTTCTGCTGCCTTGAAGTGTTGCCCCTCTGCCATGTGCCACTCTGCCTTGGAGCCAGCTGATGACAGACCAAAACCTCTACAAACTGTGAGCTAAATAAACCTCTTCCTTAATTTTGGGTGTCAAGTATTTTGTCTCATCAATGAGAGAAAAGAAACCAATATGCTTTAGGAGTTGCTTTTCATCCCTTTTTGTGAGATAGAAAAGGTAGAACTTGGACAGATTAAGCAACCCACTGTGGCTGAGACAAGCTCTGCTGAGGTCACCCTTGAAACTGCCACAGGAGCCCCGTTTCATCCACCGTAGTTGTTCTCAAAATAGATTCCTGTTCCTTCATATACATCAGATATGAAAAGCTTTCTTATAGCAGAAAGGGCCGTGAATCTAATTGCAGGGCCGTGTCTGACTGGGCGTGCTCATCCATCTCTTTATTCATTTGCTCATCCATTTGTCAAGAGAGCTTTTATCTGTGAGCCCAGACATAAGACCACTGCTTTGGCACAGCTTGTTCCTGTCAACACTCCAACCTGCATGGCTGATGGGTATCTGTCTCTCTCCTCTCCATACATGTGACAGTGAGCACAGTTGTGAACAACCTGACCACGGGATTGACAAAGACAGTGTTTGACTCCTGCCTTTCGCTCCACCAAGTCTAAGCTGCCCCAGGGCATTTGCACTGGCTGCTGCTTCTGCTCAGAAGGAGCTCTTCTGACTTGCACTCCACTGACTGACTCCTACTGATTTGTTTTCAGTGTAAATGTCAGAGTCTGCTCTGGCCAGCCAGGCATTTGCTGACATATTAGTGACGTCTAATTCTCTGGACAGTTGTCACCCCACGACATTCCCCAAAGAAAATGTAAACCCATCATGATGGTGGGACTTTCGTCTTCTGGTTCATTCTGTGTCCCCAGTGCCTGATGTGGAATAATCTTTGCTGAATGAATGGGGACAGCGAAGCCCACGACTATTTTCCTTCGTGATTTCCTTTGTGCTTCAATGCTTACCTGGATCTCCATGCTGAAACAGTTCACTTGCATTTTATTCTACTTATTATTAGTAGTCTTTTATCTAGGTAACATTTGAAACTATTTGGGATTTATTCTATTATGTCATGAGATAAAGCTTCAGTCTTTTTCTCAAAGTCAGATTTTAGCTTGTCAGATTTTACAAAATCGCGAAACAGGCAGTAAACATACAGAAGTCTACCCGAGTGTGCCCGGTGCTTACTTTGATCACCACAGGTGATGGCTGTGACTGTACAACCTATTTATTCTGGACGGTGCTTGGTTGATCTGGGGCTGTCGTTTTAGGAAACCATGATTTTACTTGGAGTCTAAGGTCTTGATATAGGATAAGACAAAGTTTCTTTCATTATGTAATGCAGCAACCACTGTTAATTCCTATCATTTTGCTTTTAGGTCATGTATCATTTTTGTTGTTTTGATTTTGTCTTCATGGTTGTTTTGTTAGTTTTTTTAAATATTTAAAATGAAAAAAGAAAATTCCTTAAAGGTTTTATACTGTTTGTTGTTTTAGGTGAACTTTAGAATCAATTTGTTCAAATTTCTTAAAATGTTTCATTACAATTTTCACTACAGTATTATGATGCTCACAAATTGCTCTGGGAAAAAGTGACATTGTGGTTCAGGCTTTTATATTTTCAAATTTCTCTTACAGCAATGAGTGAAGCTTTGTGATGTTTTTTCATCACAGGTGGGTATATTTGTGTAGCGTAGGTATTTGGGTTCTTATTATTTCTGGGAATAGGATGGAATCCACTCTGCTTATTTCCAGATCTTTCTGCTTATTTACTCGCAAAAGCAATCATTCTGGCCTATTACTTACTCCTAGCTGTGGAAAGCTGTGACTTCAAGAGCACTAGTGCAGGTAGGGGGTGCTGGAGCTGCAGGTGCGTGGGTGAAATTGAGCAGAGCACACCTTGGGTGGGCCGCAGAAACCCTGAGTCTGTGGGGGTAACTACAAGTGGACAGAGAAGGTGCCTGGGGATTAAGGGCTCTCTTTCCTTTCAGGCTGTCTACCAAATGCAGAGATCTAAGGCAGAAAACAGTTATTTCTCACATCACTCAACCACTCTGCAGTGAAGAAGCATTTCCCAAAGTTACAGCAAGTATTTGATGGCTAGCTTTTGCTACCAGTGCTTGGAGTTCTGTTTCTATATTTCCTAATTGTTTCATGGGGATGTGTGTGTGTGTGGGGGGTGCTGGGGTCAGAGGACTGCCTGCTGCCATGGCAACCCTATAGCTGGTACCTGAGTTCATGTCAAGGTGAGAAGGAGAAGAATGCAGAAGGCCCTTACTCCTGAATGTATCCTAAGGCCTATCTGTCACCAAGCTGCAACTGCTACCCAGAACAACTGTTTCCCAGCAAATAATAGATGAAGTTCAAAGTTAGGAGGTCAGCAAGTAGTATGAGTGTCAAGATAATGAATATTCACAAATGTTTTGCATGTAGCACATTTTGGGCAGAAAGATGGAGTTTCCAAGTATTTTCACAGATCTTATCCTGACAGCATGATTCCTGTTTCCCCTGGGTCAGTTCATGGCACAGAGATAATCTTGCCACTCTGAGACCATCACTGAACTTCAGAGGCTCAGTTTACACAGCTGCAAAATGCAGTGTGATGACCACCTTGCATAACAGAGGAGGAGCATGGAGCCGGCTGTTAGAGCTGTGCCCTGTGGTCTCCTGGTTTATGGCAGCTTACTCCACTTTGCAGAGACCCTAGCTTCCTTCCAGCAGTAGATATTAGGTTGATTAAAAGCACTCCCACCTCCCGTTCAGGAGAAATGGGTGAGGTTCACATTGTTAGCCTGATTTCCTCCTAGTCTAGGAGTCCTGTTTTCTACCAACTTCATGGGCTGCTGCAGAGTAGGTAAGAGAACTCTGACCCTGATGCATTGTGGAGTGGGCTCAAGCTTGCGGAACTGGACTGAGTCCTGCTCCTTCATTTGTGTATCTGGGAGAGGTGTGGTTAGAAATCTTCCCTTGGGGAACTTCAGGCCATAGCAAAAAGACATACACGTGTTTAACAAAAGTCAAAACCAAACAAGATGACCTGTTTTGGCTACAGAAACACAGAAGTTTGGGTAAACTCAGTATTTTTAGAATTTCCTTGGTTATGATGTGCTAAAACTTAAACTAAAAATTGTACTTTTAAGAAGACTACTACTTCTAGGACCCTGGTGAAGTCATCCAAGGTGTCCAGATTAGCTTTCCCTTGATTAAATTTAAGCTCCCTTCCTTCCAGACCCATCATACCCCAAATTCCTCAGGAAAACTCAAAGTCCACAAGTGGGCTTAATGAGAAAGTAGAGTAGGAACCTGATCCTAAGATAAAGGAACAGGTTGAGAGAAGTCAAAGAATGTTTGTATTATCCATCTTTAAAAAAAAAAGCACCAAAATGTGGGCTTTTAATTGTAATATGGGCCAGCACCATGTTCGGGGTGTGTGAGTCTGGGGGCCACCTTTTCCTGATGTCTCGAACCCCCAGGTGAAGCAGTTTCTGGGAAACTGCCTCTTTCTAGCACCTGGCCTCTATTTCCTTGAATGTATTCCTTTTTAATTCTATCTAATAAAACTTTCCTATGTCTCTTACTGATGAGTCCTAAAAATTCTTTTTTGAGATGGGAGTCAGTGAACCTGCAAAGCTATTCTACAGGTGAGGTGGTTGTGCTCCTTATCTCAGCTTCGGGGACCTCCTTGCTCCTGTCAAGTAACACGGTGAGGTAGCAGCTTCCATACCTTCAAGGCCAGGTCCATGTGAACAGGTTCATTAGCTCCAGAGCTCATTTCCATCCCCAGGCCAGCAGCCACTCCGCTCCAGGAGGAGGAGATCAGAGAGGCCGCCACCAGTCCTACTGGACCCTAATGCTGGGTGAGGCTCTGAGCAGAGCTTCAGGAAGAAGGGTGTGGGCCATGCAGGTAACCTGCAGGGAGAGGGGCAGCAACACCTATCCTGGGTGGGATACCTGGCTGACACCTCCACCTCTGCACCTGGGGTTGAGTTGCTGGGCTGGTGAAGTTACCTAGACAGGCTTCCAGTGGGTTCCCACCAGACAAGATCCTCTGGTGCTCAGCCAGGTGGAAAAGCCTGATGATGTAGCCCCAGGTAAATCCTGGGAAGAGGGAACTGGGCTGAGCTTGCTGAACAGGCTGGGCTGGTGTCAGGGTGCTGTACAGGTGGCTCCCGGGTACAGCTTTCCTTAAGGGCATCGTGAATAGGAGACACACTTTGGACTTGGATGCATGGCCAAAACCTTATAAGACACTCAACAGGGCCTCTAGGACCACAGTAGAGAGGGAAAAGGTCAAATTAGACGGTGGCATAGGAGCCAGAGGAGGGCCAGGTCTACATAATGTGGGTCTCCTTTTGGGTTCAGGAAAGAGCTTGGTTGATTGCATATAGCCCTGATTTCTGGCCCTGAATATCTGGATAGCCTTGGGCAACTTCGTGTCCCCTTTGAGCCTCTGCACCGCCACCAGTGACACAGGGCTCCTCGTCATAGGATTGTAGAGTGAACCTGCTGAGATGGTAGCAGAGGGGCCTGGCACAACTGGGTGGATGGTAGATCTCTCTACAGCCACTCTAGCCCTTCTGTCAGCACTGCCCTTAGATCCCTGGCCTTAGCCTCTGGGCTGCTTTGCAGAGTCCACTCTCTGGTCTCCTGTCTTTCTCTGAGTGGGGAAGGCATTTTCACACCTCTGCCTCTTGCTCTGTCCCTCCCTCCTAAGCAGACATTGGGTGATGTTGCCCCAGTCTAGTGCACAGGGCAGGGGTGGAAGGCAAGGGCCACATAGGCTGTGACAGCAGGAGCCCCATGAGAAGTAAAGCAGAGGATGGGCACCCAGGCAAGCAGGGCAGTTCTGAGAACCCTGTCAGAGAGAACCTGGAGCACCCTGCTGGAGGAGCTGGAGCCTCCACGCCAAGCAGCTCTGTGGGGGTCTAAGAGCCTGGGGTGCCTAGCTGCTTTTCCTGAGCATCACCAGGGTGTGCAGCCAGTGCAGACCTTCTAGACATCTGTGCTGTCAGCTGCTGAGATGGAGTTGCCAGATTCTTGGAGCAAGGCCATTGCAGGTTCACACAGGCCCTGGGCACCTAACACCCACTTATCCCTAGCCCTGTCTGTGCAGAAGACTAGGCTGTGGACCCAAGACCATCCAGAAGTGAGGTTTAGGGACTTGAGCCTGAGCAGAGCAGCCCTGAGACTGACCCAGTGGGGACGTGGACTGTGGCAAGGCGGGACCCAAATTCAAGTTCTGATCTCTCACTCCCAGACTTTGTTTTTCAAACTCTCTGAGCTTTTGTTGCCTGGGTAAACTGGAAAAAATATTCAGCTATCATGCAGTTTGTGGGAGATTTACATGGGGACACAGGGACAGTCCTAGGCTTGTGGCTGGCCTGCAGGAGGATGTGGTGAGTATCAAGCCCTCAGTGTCAGGACATTCCAAGGAAAGAATCCTAATAATGTATCTTCTTCCTATGGTTGCCAGGCAATGACACATATGGTAGATGGATCTGTACTGGACAGCTAGTCCTCATGCCTCTGGTCACCAACAAAGTGTTGACATGGGTGACAAGTCCAGACACCATCTAGACTTGGCACCGTATCCTGTGTCCTTGGATCCCACCTCAGCACATGTCTGGCTCATCCCTGAGCCATAGTCCCAGGGACAAATCAGTGGCCATTCTGCCCATGGGGAGTTTCCCAGCATTCCACTCACTGGGACACTGGGCTGACACCATGTCATTGGCATTTGGCGGCCTCCTGAGTAGACATAGTTGCCACAGGGATCCATATTGCCCTGCAACACAAATGTGGTGCTCAGGAATCAGCAGAACATAGACATGGCCAGGCTTCTGGCTGTCCCCTGGCACTAAAGAAAAAGTGCTATAGAGCATGTCCCCTCCCAGGCCAAGGGCCCAGAACTCCTGTCTCCAAGCAAGAACCCTGGTCAAGGCCCCCACTCCAGGCCTCTCACCTCTATGGTTCCGGACCCACACCCACAGCAGGAGATGATCACTGTGGGGCTTGTGTTCACAGGAGGAGGAGGCAGAGGAGGAGGAGGAGGCGGGGGAGGGGGAGGGGGGGGCTGCTGAGGAGGAGGGGGAAGGGGAGGAGGCCGTTTCTCCTCTTCTCGCTCCTAGAAGTGAAAAAGAAGTGTCTGCAGCCCCTGGGGAGCAGGGACATCGAGTCCCTGCCCTGACACCCACAGTGGGCTCAGCGAATGTGGAGTGATGCAGAGAACAGCACTCAGCACCCACAGTGAGGGGCGGGCCCTGTGTAGAACAGCCAAACTCCTCTGGTTCCTAAGTCTAGCCCTGCTCCAACTGCCCCAACCCTACCATGGTGCGTCGGTCTCCTGAGGCACCCTGGCCTAAGAAGCCTGGCTGGGGGCTGTGCAGGGATCTCTTCCTCATGGCAGATGCTACCTCCACAGGCCGTGGTACAGCCAGCACAGGTCCCAGGCTGCACCTTATTTCCCAGGATCCCCAGCCAGGCCCCCTGGCCCAGCCACTCAGCACTTCCACTCCCACCCAGCTGCCCCTGAGGCTGACCCCTCCCTGTGCTCCCCTGGGGGAACCCTCACAGCTCAGCCACTGGATCCACCCTCAGCCCTGTAGCCCCCAGGCTCTACCCAGCCCAGCCTGGCCCTGCAGGAGACAGGATGAAGATGAATCCGAAGGAGCCCAGCAGACAGCCAGGGTGGACATGGCGTCAGCGCACCTTTCCCAAAGCCCGGAGTGCTCACATCCCAGAGACACCTTTGGGGTGACACAGCCAGTCAGGTGAGTAGGGACAGTGAGTGCTGAACCAGGTTCCAATGTGCTCTGTCTGTGACGAAGGCCATGGCCAGCAGGACATGGAGCCTGGGGCTGCTGTCTGGGCACATCACTGAGTCTCCTATCCCTCTCTCCTGACCCTCTGTGCTTTCTCCTTCACCCAGCTGTATGGGGGAGCTCAGGTGCCTGGTGCCTTATGTGACAGTGGCCCCCATGGGCCTGTGACAACATCAGGACACAAAGCGGGGCTCACCTTTTCTGGCCAATGTGCGGGAGGTGGCTCTTTCTCTGGCTGGAATATATATAGAGAGAACTGGCTAGAGTGTGGGTGTTGCTGCCATTTCACGGAGGATCCCCTAGATGCCCTGTGTGGAAGACCTGGTCCAAGGGCCAGAAGGTGCTAGAGCTTGGGGGTACTGTCAGGGGATGTCATTAAGTCTCATTTCCTTTCCTTGACCTTGTGTCCCCTCTCCTTTACCAGATAGGTCGGAGACTGTAGGCACAGGCTTTACAGTGCGCCTTTGGAAGGACAGTGCAGTCCTGGGTGTGTGACAAGGTCAGGACCCGGGCCTCCATTTACCGTGTCAGGCTCAGGCAGAGGCTCTGGCAGTTTCTTGAGGTTCTGGAATGGAAGACAGACACAGCAGGGGGTGCTGGTGTGGGCGGGCTCTGCCTGGGCCCTGCAGCCCAGGGAACTCTTGTCCAGAGCACTGGCAGGACATAGCCTTGGGCTGTCCATCGGGCTCCCCATCCCAGTTCCGCCATGCCCAGCAGCCCGCCTGACCCAAACTCCCTCACTGGTTGCTGACCTGGGCACCCTGCACTGCAGTACGCTCCTGCCTCCTCCCTCCTCTGGGGACCTGGCTGTCCCCTGCCCTCCCTGCTGTCTCTTGTGGGGTGTCCCCTGCTGTCCCTGCTGGCTGCTGGGTCAGCCCTCCAGGCCTGCTGTCCTCCTTCCTCCAGCTCTGGGTGCTGCCTTTCACCCCAGCTGCCCAGCGCTCTGCCTTCCCCCACCCCAGGTGCCAGTCTGGTCCTTGCTGAGACTTTGTTGTGCCCAGGCCCTGGTTGTGTCCTGGAAGGGCTGGCATTTCAGCCTCATGTTGGAGTGGAGACAGCTCTGAGCTCCTGTGCGAGGAGGGGAGCAGCTCCATCCTCCCCTGCCCATCCCAGCACGGTGGTGTACTCTGTGCTCAGTGCCAAGGGGTGGTGTGGACAGCGTAGAGATGTGCAGGTCCCTATGGGTTTAATGGCACAGTGGCCCTAGGCCACTCCTCCTTGGTTAGAACCACCTTGCATCTGGGCCATTGGTGCTTCACGGGGACCCAGACACCTTCCCCATACATAGATTCCTGGGAATGCATCCTCCTGGGAACTGCAGATGTTCTAGTGAGTGGTCTTGGGATGGCTTCTCTCCTGGGTAAGAGGCCACGGGGAGCCCCACTTAGATTTAGGGCTGTGACCTTGGGTCACAGGATGACCTTGGCACAGATGGAAGTTGGCCTGTGGCTGGATTCTAGGCTGTCCCTTGGACACCATGTGTACAGGGCCAGGAGCAGGAAACCCTTACCTTCCACCTCCACAGCATCCAGCAACAGCACAGCAGTGGGATCAGCAGCAGGGCCGGCAGGAATTTCATGTAGGGCTTGATTTTGTCTTTGATTTGCTATGGGAATGGATGAGGCCCATGGCACCAAGGCCCAGCATGGGGCATGGCTGGGGGCTTCTTCCTGAGTGCCTGCCTGGCTTCCTGTCACCCACTGCTCCTTCACAGTCTGTTGTACCTGAGGGATCCAGTGGGGCAGCCCTGCTCAGGGCTCTGGCTTCAGCCAGAACAAGGAAGTCCAACAGCTCCTGTCTGTCCTTGGCCCTCACTGCTCACCTCAGATCCAGCACAGTGTATCCTGAGGACACAGAAAGCTACAGGTGCCACAGGGAGGAGGTTGAGCAGCCAGAGTAAACAGGAGACCCAGGTCCCCCCAGGCCTTGCTGCCTACTTCCTGGCTCTGTGTCCTGGGCTCATCCAGTCCTCTCTGAGCCTCTGTGGGCCCCTTAACACAGGGGAGGGACCCCCCTCCTGCCTAGGCACTCAGGGGTTCAGAAGGCTTGGGGGCACCCAGCTCAAGCCCCCTGCACATGAGTGAAGGGACAGGGCTGTCCTTTGATCATCACAGCGAAGGGACACTGGTTGGTTGCCTGGCATCCCAGGTCAGAGGCTGCTGCAGCGGGGACTGGGCTGAGAGCACAGGCAGCAGGGAGGGCACAATGGTGGCCATGAGCTAGTAGAGACTAGATCTTCTTCTGTGCCCTCTCCTGGCTGTGCTGTCCTCACACAGAGTCACAGGTGGACCCTGAGGTCAGCTGCTGTGCTGTGTGGCTGTGCCAGACCAGCCAAGGCAAGTGCATGGGGATGGTCACTCTGATTCTCACGGCTGAGCCCGGACCTGGGTGGAAATGGTGAGCAGCTCTCCTCCTCCAGGCAGGTCCTCCTACCCACTGCCCTGGCTGAGGGCTGGTGACAGTGGCCGGGAGAAGTCGCCTCTGGGAGCAACACCCTCCCTCCTGGGGCATCTGACTGTGCTGAGCTGAGCAGGCCACATCTAGACAGTGTCCGCAAAGGCAGGAGGAGGGAAGGTTCTGTGGGTGACACCAGGCAGAGGGGCTGCTGGGAGGTGAGGAAGGAGTAGGGCGGGGGGGTGGTGCAGAGGGTGATGCAGATGACAGGGCTTCAGGTAGAGTCCTGAGTGGCTTTGGGTCCACATTTGCATCTGGGGCACTAGTTTAGCAATACAAACTCCTACCCCAGCCAGTGGAACACCCAGATCTCTGTGTCTCCGACACCCATGTGCTGGGGCTGGGTGCCCTGGACCCCTGGATAGGTGGACGCCTTCTTCACCTCTAGTGGCCCAGGGAAAACGCGGTTGACCCAGTGTATGTGCTGTCCTGCTTTCTGTGCTGCTGAGAAACTCTGCCTCAACCTCCCCAGGTGAATTTGTCTCCTTTGCAGGATTCTCCACAGCCTGGGGCGCAGCCCTACCCTGGTGGTGGTTTTCACAGAGTCAATGCTGGTGAGGTTGAATTTGCTCCCGATGAAGCTGGCACCACTGTTCAGGCTGAGTTCAACAGAGAGCTCCCTGTGCACAGAGATAAGGTACATGGTGCTCAGCAGCTGGTTCAGCCCAGGGCCATCCTCTCAACAAACCCAGTATCTGGAGCTCCCAGAGGGAGGGAAGGTGGATCCTGAGGTCTCCTTCAAGTCACTGCAACATCAACCTTAGCAAGGGATACAGCACAGGCAGTGAGCACCCTTATGGCATGTGGCACCATCCTGGCCATAGCTGAGTGACCAGGGAGGTCTGCATGGTGTCACTGTCCTCACTTCTATTGCACACTGTGTAGTCCTAGTGGGAAAGGTGACCCAGAAGAGAGGCTCTCAGTCCAGCCTTTCCTGCGTCTGCCTACAGCAGTGCCTGGGCCTCTGTGTGTCCCTGGGCACCCTGAGGGTCACCAACAAGGGCAGGTGGGGAGAGCACCTCAGCCCAGAGCAAGCAAGCCTGTGCTGCCTGGCATGGGGCACCCATAGTCAGGACACAAGTCAGTGGCAAAGGGAGGCCACACTGTCTCCACCCCTAGGACCCAGAACCATGGGCACTTACTGTCCAGGCTCATCTATCTTCGGTCCAGGACATGTTATGGAAAAGTTTCCCACACTGATGGCTGTTTCATCTGAAAAGAAGGGCACCCTGGTGTCTGTGCACATCCTTCCCTTGTCCTCTCCGCTTGCTCTGGACCAGCAGAGCCAACGCTGGGCCCATGACCAGCACCTTCTGTCCACCTTCCTTTCCAAGAGCCCCACTCAGCTTCCTCCCTTCACAGGGAGAGGCAGTGAGGGCTCTGTGCTCCAGGGCCCAGAGTCAGGGATGAAAGGGACAGAGAGCAAAACACTGAACAGGAACAGCACAAAAGGCAGGTGCGCGGTGTTGGGCCTCAACAAGCAGGGGAAGGGACAGGGAGGCAGGAGGGCTGGATGCTGGACTGGCCACCTTCACCACCTGTTATGGTTTGTGTCTGGGTGTTCCCCCAAAGCCTCATGTGGTCATGGGGCAGGCTTTTGGAGTTTGATTGATTATGGGTGTGAGAGCTACAATGGCCCTGGGGCAGATAGTCTTGCCCATGTAAGGGAGAAAAAGAGGCTGCTTGTTGCCATTCCTCCCTTTTGCGCTTGTTGTTTTTTCTATGTTCTGCCGCCATGAATTGTTGGCTTCTGCCATGTGTCACACTGCCTTGGAGTCAGCCAAATATGGACTGAAACCTCCACAAACTGTAAGCTAAATAAACCTTTCCTTCCTTAATTTTGGGCATTGTGTATTTTGTCTCAGCAAAGAGAGATAAGTAAGCAAGACATCACCTTTCAGAGATATGGCTGCTTTTCAGAAGGCACTGAAATATTATCGCTGAAAGGGTGCTGGGCCTGGAACTGATTACATATGCTTTGTGGTGTGGGAGGTAGGAACCCCAAGGGGCTGGGCAGGAACCTTGAGAGCAGGTACCAGGAACTTCCAGGTCCCATGCAAGTCTTGCTCCCCTACACTTGGGGTCCAGGTCAGTTAAGTCAGCTCTTCCTGAACACTGGGTATCTGAGCTGTGCCCAACCAGAGCAGCAGCAGCCAGGAGCAATGCGGGGGAGCAGGGTCTAGGCCATGTGCCCGGCAGGTGCCAAGCCCTGGGGCAGGAACTGAAGAGCTTTTGAGGAGGGCAGGTTGGGAGCCGGGAGGTGGGAGCCCAGGTGAGGGTTGTGTTTTCCTCCTGGTGCAGCGGGTCTTTGTGGATGCACAGATACTGGACATGTGGGAACATCAGTGTTGTGAGGCTGGCTGGGGAGCTGGTTGTGGGTGGGCTGAGAGGATCCAGGGTGACACTAGAATTTGACCATAAGGACTAGGTGGGGCCATCACTGGGCGGGGAAGCTTGCGGATGGGATGGTGATGTCTGCACTTCTATCCTTTCCTTCCTTCCTTCCATCCTTCTATTATAGACAGCTCTTTCCTGTAAATGTTCTAGGAAGTCAGATAAGGTTAGACCTGCAAGGGAGTCAGTATAAAAGATGAGAACACATTGCAACCGTGGCTGGAAGCACGTCTGTTAAAGGCCAGGCCTCAAGATAAAGACAGAGTGACCAGGCCCACATGCCTACCCAGGGGATAACATAATTGGTGTCACCTGGTCCAATAAAGCCTAGATAGATTTCCATCACCTGATGGGTGATCAAGATCCCCTGATCCATCTCTTCCTAAAAAGATCTTCGTTCTTTCTATGTATACTTGCTAAGTGACCTGCTTCCCCAATAGATCAATATTACCTAAGCAGCTATACTTATAACCATATTGATGGATCATAGTTCTGACTTCTCCTTTGAAAAGTGGGCTCACGGCTAACTCACTTTTGAGTCCCCTCCTTTCTCTTGGGAGTTGTCTCAATAAACTTTTTCTTACTCTTAATCTTAAAATTCATTCTTTGATTTTTGGGGGCTACTTGGCATATCTGACATCTAAGTTAGGAATTATATTATTTCCTCCATAATAGGAAATTGGAGGTGATACTGAGATAGTTAGAAGGAGGTAAGAGTTTGTTTTTGTTTCGTAGGCTGGACTGTGACTTGTTTAGGTAATCAGAAATTTTCCTCTTTGTCAGTTGCATAGTTTTGTCTTTTTACACATTTGTTTTGTTAAAATGTTGAAACATTTAAATTGAGAACATGGAAGATTATGACCTTTCTTTGATGGTACATTTCACTTTTGCAGATAAGACCTTGTATTCCTGTTTTATATGCTGCATTTAGACTTATTAATTGCTGAATTTTTCTGGGGCTCTTTGCTTGACCTCTTTGACTAGTGTTGACTGTTGTGGTTCATTATATTATTTTAGGCAACAGCACTGTGGAAAAATAGTGTTAGAGCTTTCCCTAGTGGACTGTGACACTATCCAAAATGTGAATTTATAAAATACTATAAAATGGGTCTTTTTGAAGTATAGTTTATATTTAGAAAATATACATGCCTGTTAATAAGTCATGGGATCCCAACTGCCAGTTAAAAGACTGGCAGCTGCTTTTAAGACTTGCAGGACAAGTCTCACTGGAACAGTCCGGCCTGATCCCCCCTCTATACCCTAGAGGAGAATGTTGAGGCTGTTGTGCCTCAGTTTCCTTTCTGGCCTGATCTTTCACTATGAGGAGGCAATCTTAGCCCTTGAGATTCCCCATGACCACCTATGCAGGCTGAGGTGAGGACTCAGGCAGGGGATGTTGTCTCAACAACTCACCATGAGCATGAGTAGAAAAGAATGCTTTTTTCTGATTTCACTTCTGATCTTTTCCTGTCACTTTGTACTTTCCTTTTTTTGAGGCATATTTCTGCTAAAGTTTAGAGAGGCAGGACACCTGAATTGTCTCAACCTTTCTCTCCTGTCCAATAACTGAGTAGTTCTAAGTTGAGCCCATAGAAAATGAGCATTTGCTAATGCCAAAGACAAGGAAATCATCTCAGATGAGGAACACATATCCCATCTCTGGGTCACATGAGACATCAACATTTGGCCTGTCTAGGAGAACACATACAAAAGTGATGTCTCTGGGGCTGGGGATATAGCTCAGTGGCACGGTGACTGCCTGGCAAATTCGAGGTTTGAGTTTGATTCCCAGTAACAACAACAACAGCAACAACAACAAAGTAATGTCCCTGTTTTGTGTTCTGGGTAACAGTTTCCCAGTTATGAGAAACTGAACCCGAGACCCCACGGAAAGAACAGACTTTTGAGTGAAACTAGAAACTTAGCCTGAGGTTCCCCTCATTTGCCCTCCAGACTAAGGGTGGAGCTTCCAAGCCAACATTAACTGAAGCCTCTACTGGGCTCCAATAGAAAGAACTATTTCCTAAGCACAATGTTTAAGGGACCAAAACACATTCAGTTTAACGGAGAATCCCCAACCTCCTGGCTCTGTCTCTCCCGTTAGGCCTGCTTCTTATAATTTACTGTGTGTGTAGGGGAGAGAAGTGCTTTTGCTAATATATACATTGTGGTTGCTGGATGATGCGTGTAGGATTTAACCTGTGAGCTTCATAAATGTGTAGCTAAGGAAGATTGCCTAGGTCATTAGGTAGACAGCACAAATGTATTGGGCACTTTTTTGCCCTGGGGCCCAGGGCAGGGATTTTTTTTCTGAGCCGTTACTTGCCTCTGTCTATCTCTCTCTAGAGGTGATCTCTTTTGTAGGCTGGGAAGTGCTTCCAATTTGCCCTTTCATTTTTTCCCTCATTCTCTTTCAAAGAATTAAAAGGTGATCAGGTCTCTTGAGCACTGGTTTAATTTTGCTGATAGTGTTTCCTTTTTTAAACATAACTGTTACAGCTGGGATCAAGTATAGCTTGTGCTTTTGGAAACACATGCTAGATTTAGAAGTGTGAGTTTCTGGAGAAGGTAGGGGTGTGAATTGTGAACATGACCCATCTTCTGATCACTCTCCAGATCGCAGCCGCTTGCTCTGGAGCAGGTCACACTGGGGGATACCTTAAGAGGATATACAAACCAAGTAGGGACTAAAAGGGATGCCTATTTTCCCCTTGTTTTGCAGATGGAAATCTTAATGTCAAATTCTCTTACTCCTTTGAAATATATTTTTAAGCACTGGAAACTGGTCCTCACATATTAAGAAAGAGCTATTTAATATTTTTCTGCACCTATGTATGGCCTACCTACCCCCTAGTGGTAAAATGGAATGCCAGGAAAAGTATTGATTATGATATTATTTCACAACTAGAATTATACTGTAAGAGAGAGGGAAAATGGTCAAAATTACCTTATGGTCAAACTTTCTTTGCAGTAAGAGATAATTCTTGTGTTCAAAGTGTAAATATAAGAAACAGAAAAACCAGACACCTCTGTCCCTTATGGTACAATCAGATGCATCTACTATTACAAGCCTGAGGGTCTCTTCCTTTGCCCTTCACACTCTAAGGGCTGGATTTCTAAGGCAACCTTAAGCAAAGCCTCATCGCTGTTAGTGAGAATGAAGTTTCTTTTACTTGCCTTCCAGACTCTATGGGTGCAGCTTCCAAGCCAAACTTAATTGAAACCCCTACAGGGTTCCATCTTTCCCTACCTGATTTTGCTCAAGCTTCTCAAGGGCAGTATCCTTTATAGGAAGTGGGTGGAAAATTTGGCCCTACCCGTGTCCTTTTCTCTCAGTGACCTCAAACAGATCAAAAAGATCTGAGAAAGTTTTCAGATGACCCTGATAAGTATATTGAGGTCTTTAGGAGACTTACTCAGACCTATGAACTACACTGGAAAGATGTAATGCTACTCTTAAATGAAACATTGACTTCTAGAGAGAGACAAGCAGCACTATAAGCTGCTATTACATTTGGAGTTGAATATCATATTGTTAACTTTAAAATGCCAGAAGACAGACAGCCAGGGGAACAACTGGTTCCTACTAGAGCCCAAGCAGTCCCTGTACAAGATCCCTACCAGCCTACCAACGAGACAGGAGACTAGAACAGAAAACACCTTCAGACATATATTCTTCTTCTTCTTCTTCTTCTTCTTCTTCTTCTTTTTTTTGGGGGGGGCTGTTTTTGAGACAGAGTCTCACTTTGCAGTGCAAGCTGGCCTTGAGCTTACTTTGTAGTCCAGGTGGGCCTGGAACTCGCAACGATCCTCCTGCCTCAGCCTCCAGAGTGCTGGGATTACAGGTGTGCGCCACCACGCCCGGCAGACATATATTCTTAAAGGTTTAAGAAGGACAAAAAATAAGTCCTTCAACTATTTTAAATTGTCAACTATTTATCAAGAGAAAGATGAGAACCCCTCTGCCTTCTTAGATCATTTACAAGAGGCATTGATGAAACATACATCCTTAGCTCCTGATTTGGTAAAAGGGCAGATTATTCTTAAAGACAAACTTATTACCCAGTCAACTTCAGATACTTAAAAAAGAGCTAAAAATGATTCTTTTTGCTCCAGATAGCTCACTGGATGTTTTAGTGAAAATTGCCTCCCCAGTATTTTATAAACAAGACCAGGAGGAGGTCAAAGGGAAAAAGCAAAGAGACCAAGAAAAAGTAGCTGCCTTGGTTGCAGCCTTAAAAGAAATAAGACTAAGTACGATTCTCAGGGCTCCAAGAAGAGTTCCCTGACTAAACTCACCTGCTACTGCTGCAGAAAGGCAGGCCACCTTAGGAGAGACTAAGAACTGTCATGACAAGAGGCCCGCCTGAGCCACACCCTGATTGCAGAGGTGACTGCTGGAAGTCAGACTGCTCCCTGAGATGGAGGTCCCAGGGGTCAGATCATTTTATCAGCTGATCTAGCAAGATTAAAGGGCTCTGGGGCACTCTTTGCCTTCTCCCTCTCACTAGACTGTCATCTGCATGGAGCAGCACTGGGTAATGACTGTGGAGGAAAAAAACCCAGCCTATTGCTGGACACTAGAATGTGTCTCTTGGTCTTTCTTTTCAACGCTGGCCTGCTTTTCAGCTGTCATATTTCAATAAAAACAATCACTAGAGGAAGGTAACTTGCTATTTCTCACAATCCTTCGAGTGGAAGTGAGATGACTCTCTCTTCTCCCATTACTTCTTGATTATGCCTAAAAACCCAGTTGCCTCTTGGGGAGAGTATCTTATCTTGTTTAAATACTGTAATATACCAACACTTATGTCAGATACACTGCCTATCTCTTGTAGAGATAAAAATAAATCCTAAAGTATAGACAACTAAAGGTAAAATAAAAAGAACATAGAAGCTACTCTGGTACAAATGCCTCTCAAAGTCTGCTCATTTTTCCTCACCAGAGACAATTTCCTCTAAGGCCTAAAGTTAAAAAAAATGACTATTGCCCATAATAAACAACTTAAGGGCACAAGGTTTATTTGCACCCTGTAGCAGACCATGCAGTGCTCCAACGTTGAGAGTTCAAAAACCCCAATGGAGAGTGGAGACTGGTACAGGACTTTAGATTGGTAAATGAGGCGGTAGTGCCAATCTACCTGCTGGTACACAACCAGGACTTTTTCTCAGATTCTGGAAGATGCTAATTGGTTTTCAGTGTTATGTTTAAAAAATACCTCGTTTTATATTTCTTTTCATATAGATTCCCACTTTCTTTTTGCCTTTAAAGATTCTCACCACCAGGCCTCTTGATGGATTTAGACTGTGTTTCCTCAAGGTTTCAGAGACAGTCCTCATCTTTTTGGTAAGTGCTTTACCATAACTTAGTATGTTTTAAATTTTCCTAAGTCATAGCCCTGCAATATGTATGTAGATGATATACTGTTATGTACCCCCTTAGAAGAGCCCTCTAGCCAAGGCTCCTGTGCTGTGCTAAATTTTCTAGCTGACAGAAGTTTAAAGTCTCTAGGTCTAAGGCACAACTTTGCAGCCTTGAGGTAAAATACTTGGGCCTTATCATATCTAAGGGAACTCAAAGACTGGGGGAAAAGAAAGTTCAGCTAATATTTTCCTTTCCACAGCTCAAGACCCTAACATAGCTAAATAAATTCCTAAAAATTACAGGCTTTTGTCATTTTTAGAGAGTAGGGTATGGTAAGATCACACAACCCCTCTATCAGCTTAAAAATGGCCCAAAGACAAAAACCCATATTTTAACCTGTGAACCTAATTCCCAAAATGCATTCCAGAAGCTTAAATAGGCGCTTCTAAATGCCATAGCACTGAGTCTACCCATGGGACACCGTTTCAATCTATATGTTAATGACAGGCTGAGCATGGCTTTGGGAGTTCTTATGGACAATTGAGGACCTGTTCAACAGCCTGTAGGGTATCTGAGTCATAAATTAGACATTATAACAAAGACATGGCCTGTGTGCCTTAGAGCTGTGGCTGCCATAGCTTTCCTGGTACCAGAGGCATTCAAGCTAACTTTAGACAAGAATCTCACTACATATATACCTCACAATGTGGCAAGACTTCTTTCTTCCAAAGAAAACCTATAGCTATCAGACAATTGACTTCTTAAATACTGTACCCGGTTCTACTTCTAGAAAGACTAACCATCTAAGTAAAGACATGGTTCAGACTCTTAGAACCTGCTACCCTTCTACCAAAACAAAAAATCAAGTCTAAAATACATGACTACAGACAGGTAATTCTCCATACATATGCAGCCAAAAGAAGACTTGTTAACAACACCCCTTACTGATCTTGATTTGACCCTCTTCCACGATGACAGTTCCTTCATAAAAATGGGACAAATGAAAGAGAATATGATAAGATGATTATATGTGGTTAATTCCAACTATAGGACAACTTAATAGAAAGATCCCCTATGTTGGAAACAATAACATCATTCCTGTTCTCATTGGCCTAACTCTGCTAAATACTTAAGATGGACAACACCCCTGAGCAGTGTGTGTACACCATAACTTTACAGGTAAAAGTCTGGTTTACAACAGACTGGTTTAATAATTCTGGAATTAGATAAAAAGCCCCCAGTGGCACCCACTGGACCTGTAGAACCAATCTGTGGCCCTGTTTACCCCCTAGATAGTTATAGAGATGCATGCTGAGATTTGTGTGGTGACAAGGCAAGAGTGTCAAAAATATCAACAAACGTACAAATTTATCCCATCTATGACATCAATGGGCTAAAAGTGTTTTCCACCAGTATAATCATTTAGATTCTATATTTACCTCTTCCCTAGGATTAGAGGATGTCATACAGCACATCCAGACCTTGACTAACTATATTCAATGGGCCTTAAACAACACCTTGACTCGTTTCTCTCTCTTCTAAATACAAATTTAATGAGATAAGTTGTCTTCCAAAATCAGATGGCATTAGACATCCTAACAGCAACACAAGGGGATACTTGTACATTTGTAAAAGTTAAGTGTTATGTGTACATTCCTGACCCTTCTACTAATATCTCAATGGTTGTTCAAGACATTAAACAATAGGTAAATGCCATGTCAGTTTCTAAAATTCCCTGGACTTTCTCCATTCCTGCTTTGTGAGAGGCTATTACTCACCCTTCCTGGTAAAAATATTTGTTGATTATATTCATAATAGTCTTGTTGATCTTATTATTTGGCCCATGCATATTTAACTGTTTCTTTGGCCTTGTCTGCTCCAGACTTAAAGCTATACACCTACCCAAGACGAGAACACTTGGTATCCATTGAGGGCATTTAGACAGACCCTCTAGAGAATATCTCTATCTCTATATCACAACCAACTTCCCCTTTAGCCAGAAGTAGCCAAAATGATTATCACCCCTTGCCCCATCATGACAGTTAGGGGTACCTCTTCAGAGGAGGAAATATTATAGACAACTAAGTTCTGTAAAAATATAGGCAGTCAGACAGTGGTAGGCCCTCAAGGGAGTCAGTACAAAAGATGAGAACACATTACAAATGTGGCTGGAGGCACATCTGTTAGAAGTCCAGCCTCTAAGATAAACATAAAGACAGAATGACCAGAGCTACATGCTTCCCCAAGGGATAAAATAATTGGTATTGAAAGGGAAAAAACTGTACCAGGAAAATTGTTCTTTTTAAAAAAGTTTGTTCTTTTGAAACTGCCTAGCTCTGTAACTGCTTCTGTAATCACCTTTTTGACTTCTGTAACCACAAGAGCCTACCTGAACATAAAGGATGTCTGATTGTACCAACCTTCAAAATCATTAATTTAGTCTTGTAACCAATGACCTCACCCTGCTAGCTAATCAGAAGAACTGACATGCTCTTCTGTCTTGCCTTTGTACCTCCTGGTTATTCATCATATAAAAGCCCTAGACCGTCAGAGATCAGGACCTGATCTTTTGGGGATGATCCTAATCAGTGCCTGTGGACACACAATAAATCTGCCTCCAAATCCTGGGTATCATTTCAGTATTTTTGTTTGTCATAGCAGTATTACCTGGTCCAATAAAGTCTAGATAGACACCAGTCACCCTCATGGGTGACCTGATACTGATCCAACCCTTCCTAAAAAGATCTTTGTTCTTTCCATGTACCAGGAAAACATGTGCACTTGCTATGTGACCTGGTGAGACCAATGCTATGTGACAATAGCCCAGGCCTACACCAGCCTGCTCCAGGGAGCTGGGATTTACCAATTCTCACTGTCCAGATGATGACGTGTCCCCTAACCCCACACCATCCCCTGGGAATGCTCAGCTTCAGCTGCAGGCTTTGTGGGCTGAGGGCAAGGATGTCCTGAGGGAAATGTGTTACCTAGAGATAATAAGGTGCTACTTACCATAGATGTTGGTGTCACTGAATTTGAACCTGCATATAACCTGGTCTGGGCCTTTTGCATTTTGAAAACCTCGTCCAGTGAAGACCACCTTGTAGGGCTCTGAAAGGACACATTCAAATGGGGAGTGAGGGAGTAGGGTGCTGAGTTCACAGCCATCACCCCAGGGGGACCCCCAGGACCCCAAGGGGTAGCATCTGTGTCTGAATGGCTATGTATCTTCCAGACCAGAGGCAGTGGGACCAGTCATACATACCTGGGAACCCTCCCCTCACTGTCCCTGATCACAGAACACGACAGACACCTATCTTCCAGGGGCCACCTCAGCCGGGGCCCCCTGCCCTGAATTCTCATGGTTCCCACTGGAGAGTTCAGGAGCAGAGCCAGAATGGGGATATGGGAGGCCCCTGTTCTGCCTAGGAGGGTCCCTCAGAGGTTGATATTTTCACACCTAGCCTCTTCCTGTCCCATGGTACCACAACCGACTGCACTGTGGACCCACAAGCCCTGGGTTCCACCAGTGTGGCCCTGGGACAAGAGAGGATAGCCGAGTGGCCCTGCAGCACCTGTCCTGGGTTCCTGCGGGTGATCTGGTTGCAATTCTCAGGTCCTTGGCCTGATAGCAGCTTCCTGGCCCAGGCCTAGTTCCTTCTTGGCCCCACGGGAGTGGAGTAGCCCTAGGTTAGCCAGCCTGGGACCCTGGTCTGCAGCAGTCTCTCCCTCAGTTCCGGCACATGTACTCACTCAGCATGCCAGCCTGAGGACTCAGCCCATTCTGTGTCACCTAGGGCCCAAGTTCCTGCCTCAGCTTCCCCCCAAGGCCCTGTCACTCTGTGTGAGGCAGCTCTGCACAGGACAACCAGCAGTGTAGCAGGTCAGTGGTAGAGCTGCTGTCCGGAGGCACCTGTCACCTCAGCTCTGTGGCTGGGAGGAAGCGGAAGCAGTGACAGCTGCCATTCTCACCTGGGGTTTGTCTGGTTTCCCAGACGTCAGGGCCTGTGTGTCAGCACACATTGGGGATGTGTAGAGGCCGGGTGGGCTGCGTGGCTGAGCTGTTTCACACCAGAAACAGGAAAGAGCCCAGGAAGGATCCCTCACCCATCTCTACCCCAGCAGTGCAGCCCCCACCATGCCCAGCATCAGAGGGGCTTGGCATGCAGAATTGAGGTTCATGGTGGAGAGGTCCAGATGAGGTGCCATCCTCAGCTCCTAGGCATGTCTTGATGCTATGACATCACTTTCCCCCCATCCCCCAATGTTCCCACAGTGCTGTTTTTAACCTTTGGGGTCACACTGCAGCCCAGATGTTTGGTACCCTATCTTCCTTCCCGGACCCATGGGTACAGTGCCCGGAAGTGAGCATGCTTCTGTCTGCCCATACCCTGCAGTCATGGCATTTCCCACAAAGGACACAGAGGCCAGGATGCAGCGACTGCAGCAGCCAAGGTGTCACTTGTGAGAGAAGGAACCTGACCCTCCCTGTCTCTCTCCACAAAGGTGTCAGAAGCCAGCCATGTGAGGACCATGGCTGCATACCAGTGTAGATGTGGCCTGTTATACTGCTGGGCATCCTGTGCAGAGCTGCCTCACACAGAGTGACAGGGATTCTGGGGGAAGCCAAGACAGGAGCCTAGGCCCCAGGTGACACAGAATATTCTGGGTCCTCCGGCTAGCATGCAGAGTGAGTCCATATGCAGGGACTGAGGAAGAGGCTGCTATAGACCGAGGTCCTGGGCCGCCTAACCTGGGGTCACCCCAGGCCCATGGAAACAAGGAGGAGCCAGGCCTGGGCCAGGAGGCTGCTATTAGACCAAGGAGCTGGACCACATAGAAGTGTCCTCAGTGAACCAAGGCAGGGACCTGTGCTGGACTGGGGCACCCTTGTTGCTTCTGGCCCTGGGGACAGGTGCTGCCATTTCCCTTCAGGGGTGGGTGTGCCTTGGCTGTCTCTGTGGATGCCTGGCCAGGCATGGAGGTTTCCTTCTCTCTCTGGCCCAGTGCTGAATGTGAATTTGTACAATGCTTTTGCTTCATTCCATGAGGTGCTGCCTTGCATTTGTCTGCATTTGGGGACATGGAAACTGTTTATATTTCAAACCCCAGATCTACCCATCCTCTCTGGCCTAAGCCGACTCCTGTGTTTGTGTTGGCCTGTTTAAATCCTACTTTATCCTATTGCTCCAGTGTCCTTCAGCATTTTTAAAACAAACTTTTCTGTCTTCACAATTAAACTTCATGTTGTGATCAGTAAACAGTAACTGCATGTGTACATCCACACTGTTATGGTTTGTGTCTAGATGTCCCCTCAAAGCCTCATGCAGTCACAGGGGGGGCTTTTTTAGAGGTTGCTGGATTGAGATTGTGTTATTCATCCATGGTGTGATGCTAGGATTAAGGGTGGGTGGTTACTAAATCAGTCCAGTGATTGGTTTGGCACCACCCTAATCCTAGTAGTCTGGATGCGATAAAAAGGACAGAAAGAGGCTTGTCTTACCCTCTTGTTTGCTTTGCTACCTTCTGCCCACAATGAACTACTCCTCCTCTGCCACACCACACTGCCTTGGAGCCAGCCAATGATACACTGAAACTTCTACAAACTGTGAGCTAAATAGACCTTTCCTCCTTTAACTTTGGGTGTCAGGTATTTTGTCTCAGCAATGACAAAACTAACTAAGACACACACTGGCACCCAACTCACACACAAGTGTACATTCCATGCATACCCAGTGCACAGTCAGGCTAACCGTCCACTTCCACCCCACATCAGATATACAACACCACTCAGGGACACACACACCCATCCATGCATACTCACATTGCACCGTGAACACACTGTGCAACCATTATCCAGTCACACATCACATGGTACACCTAAATACTGTGCTTCCAACATATGTACCACATACCACCCCACATACTGCAAACACATACTGTGCACAGCACAAGAATATACACCACACATATACTACACTCACACCATACTTTCCACATATACACTTCACATTTCAACACACATACTGAATTCACACACAACATATTTTGACAGATACTCCCCACCAAACATAACACACATGTCACACACGGTACAAAATACTGTATATTCATGCATTTGCCCACACTCTATGTACCTACAAACCATAAACACACTGCAATGTCACAGTCTCTGCAGAAACACCACACACCACAAACACGCATGCCACAATACCATACATGTGTTCCACACTGCTTCATACCACATACATATTCAGTCATGCAACACACTCTCCACAAAACACCACATCCGAGGCATATACAACCACCTCATATGACATACCCATTCTGTAAACACAGTACCCAGCATTCTCACACACTAAATACCACACACCACCAGTCTTATACACACATACCACACACCATGTACCACATATAAACTCAGACACACCACACCACAAAAGCATATCATTCCATACATACACACTTAATTCCCTCCCATAGACCCCATATAACACATCACAACCACAACACAAACACACTGGACAGCCTCTGACCATACCCATATGCACCACTACTTTCACAAACTTCACACACACTGGACAGCCTCTGACCATACCCATATGCACCACTACCTTCACAAACTTCACACACTTCACTTACACCACACATGCTACACATACTGCACACACACAACAAACACCACAAACACATTCACACCATACACACACCACACATACAATATATACAGTATATACATCACACATACCACCAATGCTGTCAGCAACTGCACTGCACACCCATCGCACATACTCACCACCCACACAACACATATTACATACAAAGATAGCAGCCCCACACCATCCATTTTCCCACACTCCATGACACAAAAACTAGGGATACACACACTACATACTGTAGACCCAGCACACAGACTCCCCTCACACTACCACACTAGTACTTATAGGACACACACTACATACACCCAACACATTCTCCACACTCATGCCACACACTAATACCACATCTACATGCACACCCCCTAGCATACCATACACACACACAGCATGAACATGTCACCTAGACAGACAAATAATACACATTTCACATGTATATTCCAATATACACACACACACCACAAAGCTCTGTTCATGAACCACCCACAAACAATAACATACACACACCACACACACATTGTACACCAAAGAAGGGCCACTTGCTGCCTAGACATACCACACAAAACACCCACACAAAAACAAATGGCACCACAACAGCCTGCCAGCTCTGCAGACCCTTGGCCCTTACCTTCAACACACAAAGAGGATGGTTCCACCGATGTCACCTCCAGACAGGACTGGGAGGCCAGCTGTACAAAGGGCAGAAGGAGGGGTGGGAGTGTGATGCTGGGGCCCCAGTGATGCCCCCGTCCATTCCCAAGTGGCCCAACTCACTGAGTTCACGATGTCCTGCAGACCCTTGAAGCCACTGTTCACCCCAAACATATGTCTTGGGGTGTCTGCAATTGCCGTCATCTGTGAGGAGAAGGCTCACTGTGACACCCAGCTAGGGCCTCAAGAATGCCTCCAGACCCAGGGCAAGGACAATGTTTTGCCCTTGGGCTTGGGGACAGTGGGGATTCAGGTACTCAGGGACAGACTGGCTCCTGTATTAGCCTAGGCTTGAGGAGTGAGGAAGCTCTCTACTTAGCGTATGGGGCTCTGCTTACTCAAGCCCCTGGGTCATCCTGTGGTGCCCACCTGTCCGTGGCCCCTACCTGTCCGTGGCCCCATTCATCTGGTTGGAAGTACCTGGTCTTTGTCATAGTCCAGCACACCCACAGTGTAAACGATAGCCCCCATGCTCCGGGATCTGTCAGCCTAGAAGGAAGGAGACATTTAGGGTAACTCACCACAATGCATGGGGAGAAGTACCGGTAACCAGGCCTGGGCTCACCTCCTCCTTTGTCTCCTTAAATGGATCTTTCATCAGCACCCCATCGGTTAGCACAATAATCACGCTGGCAACTTTCTTGCCTATGGAAGAAACAAGAGGTAGGGGACCAGGTGGGCAAGGCTCAGGAGTGACCAGCAGGGGACCTGGGACCACCACAGGCTGCCATGCCCCAGCAGTGCCCACTGCTCTCCACACTTTGGGCTCCTGGTACAGGTGCTCAGATCCCAGTACCCACTACCCAGAGACCCTAATGTGAGAAGGGGACCTCTCCAAGGGCTATTTTACAAATGAGGAAAGAGGGGTTCAGGTCTTTTCCCCAGTGACCTGAATTCTTGCTGCCTCCCAGGCTGTGTACACTTCACCCAAAGGACAGCACAGTCACATGCCCACCAAATGCAGCTCATCCCTCAGCAGGGGAAGCAGCAGCAGCCCCTCCTTCAGAGGAACCCAGGGAGGGGTGGTGTCAGTCCCTGCTGCTAGCACAGCCTGTGGGGTTCTGGTTGGGACAGTGGCCCAGCTGCTCAGGTCTCCTGGGCAGGATCCTGGATAGGGGACCCCATTCCTCCCCAGTGGCATCCCCACCTGGCCCCACCACTCCTGTCCAGAGCTGTCAGCCCACAGTGCAGCGAGATATTTGTTCTGGGCTGCACAGCCATGTGCATGGTTGCCTACCAAGGCTCAGGAGCAAGCAGGCAATGAAAGATGGGGGCAGAGAAGGTGAAGAAGTCCCCAGGGACAGTGTGAGCTCCTCACTGTGTGTCCACAGGCTACCTGAGCCTAGTACTTTCTCCTTCTGTGCAGGGGGCCTAATGCAGGTCCAGGAACTCAGAATGACCATGTGTCTTTGTGGACCTGTGGGGCCTCCTGTCCTGTGAGAACCATGTTGGGGCAGACACTGTACCCACCATACAGGGCTGGGCTTGGATAACTGTGGTGTATTGTGGGTCCTGGGTGTTCCGCCAAACCTTATGTGTCAAAGGTTTGGTCCAAAGCTGCTGGCCTATTGGGAATTGGTGGAAACTTTATGGGGCGGGACCTCACTTGTGGAAGTAAGTTATTGAGTGAGCCCTTGAAGGGTGAATCTTGTGCCTGCCTCCTTTCTGCTCTCTCCTCCTGCCCAGTGCTCTCCCACACACTGCACACCACGATGTTCTGTCTCATTGCAGCCCAGAAACAATGGAGCTAGACGACCATGGTCGGAAGTCTACGAAACTGTGAGCCAAAATAAACCTTTTCTACTCTAAGTTGATTTTATAAGTTGACTTTGTCACAGCAATGAGAAGCTAATACAAAGAGCACCCAGAATCGAGGCTGGGAGGAAACTGTCTGTACATGGACTTCCCCGTGACCCACCAGCTGTGTGCCCAGCTGCCTGAAGGGGTATGGGCTGCTCACCTCCATACTGGGATCTCATGATCTGTTCGTTTGCCTGCAAGGGAATGGACAGACACAGGTTAGGGACAGCACTGGGTAGATGTGGTCTCAGTTGACTGTGAGAAGGCTTTACCCTAGGCTCTAGCCATCCCTACCTGTTTGAACCCTTTCTGCATGTATGTGTAGCCTCCAGGCGCCACCCCCTGGAGTCTGTTAAGACCATTGTGGATTTCATCTCTGAAAAAAAATCAAGAAAGAGCTTGGCTGTTATAAGATACCAAGAGCTATCCCACAGCCTTGTCCATTCACCACATGGATAGGTGGCTCTTTCCCCTATACTGAACTGAATCACTGCCTGGAGGTTTGTGTCCTTCTTTGTCCCCAGCCTGCTGAGCCCTTTGGCAGGTAGGAAGCCTGACAGCAGCCCCATGGGAATGCCTGGGTTTTTTCTTGGCTCATTTTATTTCAGGCACCATGCTTTCCTAAACCCTCCATGGACCCCTGGTAAGGGCGGTTACCCATGGACACGCAACTTGAGTCTGGGGCTCCAGGAGGACCTGCATACCCAATGCCTACTGGAACCTGAGGATGCCTTGACTGTGAGGCTCTATCCTCCAGCAGGGAAGGCTGGGTCCCACAAGGTCTTCAGCTCAATCTGCCCTGCACTGTCCCCACTGCACAGACCCTGACCTGACTCTCCTTTAGCCACCAAAGGAAGGAACCAGGCTTCTTCCTGAGCAGTGCAGGCTGAAGACCTCAGTGCTCCTGACAACAAAGGCCTAAGATGGGGAGGTGGCCACAGGCTGCTAAAATGCTAAGCGCTATTCCCAGGTGGCTAGGACAGGGCTGTCAGTGGCTGTTTGAGGGACAGGGCCAACTGAGGCAGATAGTGCTGGCACTGGTTCAGGTGGCAGCACTGGGACAGGAAGTGGGGCTGGGCTCAGGCTGATTGACTGTGACAGGCTAAGCCTGCACAGCAAGGCCACCTAGAGCAGGTACCCTGAAGGTGGCTTCTTTCTGGTATGGAGATCCTGCTGTGAACCAAGTTTAGAGGGCCCTGGACCTGTCTGTGCTTGGCCCTGCCCATGAGTGGAGGAGGCCCAGCCAGCCTTGCCCTGGGGTAGCCCAGCCAGGTCCTGCTCATCCCAGCCCAACTGCCTTTCAGGGATTCCGCCAACTTCTTCCCATGGTCCACATCTCCACCCATCATGCCCACTCAAGTCTCTCCCATACCTACAGCACAGCACCAGGCCTCCCCTGTGCCCACGGAGCCAGCCCCTCCCTGCTCTTTCTGTCAGCTGGATCTGGGGGGGTGGGGGTGGCTCTACCTCAGAGAATTAGGGACCACTATGGTGGATGGTATTGGTACAGAAGGTTGGGATGGCACAATTAGCTCCTGGGCACAGTCAGTATATTCCCTTATAGCATAGTGTGTTCCAACAGATCAGAAATGTCTGATAAAAACCACAAAAGCATAAAGTTGGCTTGAAATGAGAAAGTGTTCCTAAGAAGGAAACCCCCTAAATAACACCTCTAGCTTCGCTTGCCCTTAGTCAACCTATGGTCACTAATTTTTCAGGTCACACAGCTGGGCAATACATTACTAGCTTCCTATGATGAGCTTTGTTGCAGACAGCACTTCTGACACATGGGTCTGACAGTTCCCTTGGTTACTTCACAGGAAACCAAAGGCCATTTTAGCTGAGAACCACTGATTCTTTGGTTGGGCATTGTGATGAGCAGGCTGAGTGTCAGCTTCATTTGCTTGGGATCCACCCTTAGAATTGGTAGAGCACCTTTCTGGCATGTCTGGGTGGGTCATGGAGGTGTGATCTTTGGAACCATATATGGTTCCTGGCTTCTTCCTGTCTGGTGCTGTTCCCCACTCTGCATCATGGCTGCCGTGAACTGAAGAGCTTGGCTCTACCACACCCTTCCACCATGGTGTTCCTGCCATGGAGCCAGCCTACCATTAACTAAATCTCCTTAAAACATGAGCCAAATTAACCTTTCTTTCTTGAAGCCACAGGTGTATTATGTCTAGTTCAGTAATAAAAGCCTGTAGACATATGATGGGTGACTACAATGGGATAAAAGGCTTGGCATAGTGCATCTTCGTATTTTGTGTGTCCCTTTGCTGCCATAGCCCTTGAGCCAGATTCTACTCAGCTCTGTACATGAACATGTTGATCTGTTAAGAAATATTTTGTCTAAAACTATTATTTAAGGTTAACTCTCTCTGTTGCTCCTTGGAGCTGGTTCTTCCAATCTACCCTTGGGCTTTCTCAGCAGCTCCAACATGGAATGTCTTTTGGCCCGTCAAACCATGCAAGATGATGACACCAGCTATAAGAGTAACTCAGTTTCTGAGTGAATTGATTACCCATGAGTTTCCCAAGTAACAGAGGCCAAGATGATTTGTGCAGGATGATAGCACCAGGTACATGAAAATTCAATAGCCTCTAGGATGAGTTCACCATGACCATCAGGTGATCCATGTTGATCACAAGAAGAAACATTTTTTGAAATTGGGCACCCAGCACGAGAATCTCTACATTTTAGCCAACCCCAGCAAATCAACATGAACCTGGTGCTTCCTTTGTTCTCTGAGCACAGACCAGTCTTCACTCAATCAATTGCTGACTTCCTCCAGCCAAAGCCCCAGTTAGGCTGATTGTCTCCACCCCATGCTACCTGTGCCCTTAAAGCTTTGCTTGTGCACAGTGTGTGCTGGCAATGTTGGCCCAGTCTCCTTGCTATTGTCCCTGGGTCAAAAGATTCTGATGGCCAGTGTCTCTGTCCTCAGGCTACAGGGTCCCCTGAACCTCCCTTCCTTGAGAGTTGCCTATCCTGCTTTGCTCTCTGCCCCTGGCTTCTCCCCAGTGTCCTGCATAGTGGCACCCCCCCCAACTCCAGCCTAAGAGCCTCCACCTTTTCTCTGTGCTCCTCCCTCTCAGGCATTGCATCTGACCCTACCCTGTATCCTATAGCCAGTCAGCAGCTCCCCAGTACCCTTCTGGGTCTCTGGGTCTCTGGGAGTATTGGGTCAGCTCCACTGATGTTGGTTTCCCAGGCCTCCCTGTTGGAGCCTACAAGGGGGCAATGCTGCCCAGTACAAAGCCCCCAGCCTTTCCCTGCCCTCAGTGCTTCTTCTCCCTGTCCCTGGCCCTAGGTAGAGAGTGACCTGCACAGCAGGCCTCACACAGGCTAGGGTGCCTGTGGAAGCTTCGTCTGCTCCACCAGCCCCCTGGACCCCACAGGTCCTCATAGCCAGCCCAGGGAAGAACTGGAGGAGGCTGGGCAGAGACGGGGACTTCTGGATGGCAGGGTCTATAGGTCCCAGTGCAGCACGGGTGCGGCGGCCAGGCGTCAGGCTGGAGGTCAGCATGGGTCCCTAGGGGTCCCGGCAAGCCTACCCCATGCACTGATGGCTCCCCACAGAGCTGGCCGTGGGCCCTCAGACCCCTGCAGCTCCCTATGGCCTGGTCCCAAGCCCCCCTGGGGTCACAGCCACACCCACCTGTTTGCTGTGAGCGGCATGATGACTTCAGCATCTCGGGAAAAGACAGTGAAGGACATGCGCAGGCTGGGGCTGGAAGGAAGCAGGGCAGTAAGAAACCCGGGACACAGCGTGGGATGCAGAAAGTCACTGTGCCACACCTTTGTGCCATGGGTCAGAGACCTCAGTGAGAGATGCTGCAGCCCATGGGGCCATGGGCCCAGGGAGAGTCAGGGTGGCCTCTGCTCCAGCACCCTGACACACACAGACTTGCACGCATGCACACAAATACTCACTTACACAATCATCCACACACAATCTACACACGCCCAGGCATCCACATTATACAGACCCAATCCCACACACTCATGCTCACAGAAGTTACACACACACACACACACACACACACACACACACACACACACACGCTGTCACATGCTCACATGCTTGCATGCAAACACTGAAGGAGTCAGACCCTGCCCTTCTCCATGGGGCCTCCCTCTCACTCAGTCTCTTTGCTGATGTCACTTTTTGTATCTCCAGCCACTTTCCTCTTCCTAAACCCTCCTCCCTCCTTCCAGCTCAGGAAATCCCTCTCCCTCTGTGCACCATTCACAACCCCACCCCTTCCTGCCCCTGATCACTGCCCTCAGCCAAGGACCTCTCACCCCCAGCAAGGTGGCTGCAGTTTCCTTAGCTGAGCTGCCCGCTGTTCCTGCTCTGGTTCCAAGCTCTGTTCACCCACAGTTGCTAGTTTTTTTCCTGAAGCACGACCTTGACCATATCACTCCCCTGCCCATGAAGCTTCCATGGCTCCCTGTGGCTTGCTGGGAGAAGTCCTTGGGCCTGTGCTTCCCCTACACTAGAGGTCACCCTGAGGATTGCTCTGACCCTTTTTTCCATTTTTCAGAGTCAAGTTCACTTCCTACACCCTCTGGGAAGCTGCCCAAGATGACTTCTTTCTAGGAATCCTGCTTTCCACTCTAACCTTACTGGCACATTCTCTGTCCCTTTTCTTTGGGGTCTGAGCACCCCATGTCCAGGTGTCAGTACTGAGTCACTCGTCTGTCTGTCCTGACTTCCTTCCCAGCCTGGGGGCCCAGGAGGCCAGGCAGTGTCCCTGCAGGTGTCCAGGGATACTGCTGAGACCCGAGGGGCAGTGCACTCTGTCCCTTTTCCTGCTCGGTCACACTGGGTTCTGTGGCTCCACCCGGGGGACCCCCAAATCTAATGGACAGGCAGGGAGCCTATAGACCAGAGAAGCGTACTTTTTGAATCTGGCCACCAAGTTTACCACAAATGAATAAATGTTAATCCAGTTGTTGTCCACACTGCCAGACCTGAAGACAAAGGAGACACAAGTCAGGGAGTGAGATGCCTCCATCATCTGGCACCGACCGCCTTCGCCACCTCTCTACAGGATCCTTGACAAGCCCCTCCCACCTCAACATCTCTGACCACAGTAGGTCATCCTGTGGGTGACTGTCGTCATAGCCACCAGTAGACAGAGGGTGACCATTCAGGCCATCTGTTGGGATTGAGGGGCCATTCCAGCACCAGGGATAGTTGGTGGCCACACAGTGTGGCTGGTTACACTAGGTGAAGGCTGTGGGGACAGGAAGTGCACATGAATGGAAACGCCCCTGAGCACCTCTCCTGCATGGGCTCTCTGGGTCCCCATTTGCCCTTGGTGTGACCTCCCCATTTTCCTGTGGGTGGTTGGAGACCTTGGCACCACGGCCTTCAGAAGCCCTTTGAGAGCTTGTGGAACCCTGCTGGATTTCTGGGTTCCAGCTGTCGGATTTGCCTTTGCCACCCTGGCTTTGTCACCAGCCTGTAGACCTAGGGCATGCAGTGCCAAGGGGCCTTTCCCAGCAGGCACAGTCATGGGAGGGGCCAGGCCAGTTACTGCTGCCCCGGTTTCGGCACTGTGGACCACAGGGACAGCTGCAGGCTCTTCCTGCCCCCACCCCCACATCTTGCTCCATTTCCCCACTCTGTGCTCAGGTGCAGAGCGGGGAGCAGGGGGAGACTGGAGCCTTGTGACCTCCCAGGCAGCGGGAATCATGCACATCTGCCTGATGTCCCTCGTAGAGGTCTCTGGAGCCACGCAGTTCTGCAAGTGAAGCAGCACTCGGCGGAGAGCCGTGCCCAGTGTGGAGGGACATGTGCCGCTCAGGGCTCCACAGTGAGTGAGTCAGCGGTGCCTGCCAGGAGGCCACCCTTCTTCCCTCCAGAGATCATGGTGCCTAGAATGGGATCCCCTGGAGATCGTGCAAACATGTGACTGTCACACGCAGAAAGATCCACCTCCTTGCGCTCTTTCCTTCTGCTGAGCTGCATCTAAATTAGTGTGGGCACCACGGGGAAATCAGGGTCTGGATGGTTTTAAATGTATCAGGATGATTTCCCTGAGCATGTGTGTTTGGGGTCCTCTGCTGTGTGTTTCCATCCAGGTAACTCTCACATCAGCTCATTCATTTTTACGGGAGAGAAAACTGAGTCTTTGGCAGATTGAGAAAACCTGACAGCTCCCACACCCAGCCTAGATTTGAACCAGGCTTTTCTCCACACCCTATGCATTATTCACAGCCCTCGGCATCTCTGAGTGACACTGTGCTGTCCCACAACTGCTGCATAGCTGAGAATGAGCCCCCCTTCAGCAAGGGAGAGTGGTGCGCTAGTCCTCGTGGTTGGCCTTCCTATTGGAGACGGATATTAGGTGCAGAGGGCACCTTCTTGGACCCCAACTGCAGAATCCAGCAGATGGAAAAGGCAGGTGACAGGTCTAGGGTGGAAGGGGAGGACCCTGCCGATCAGCCTTCATCCAGGAGCCTGGCCTGGGTGCAGGGGCTGAGCTGTTCCCCTCTCTCCCTCACAGAAGGCCTAGAGCCTGAGCTTAGTTTCCAGCCCCAGCCAAGTGTGGCCAAGAGACCTGGCCTGTCTCCCGGCCTTGAAGATTTCCTGTCTGTCTTTTTGCAGGGGCAGGAGGTGTGAGGAGTAGTGCTAGGCATGAGAAACTGGAGCACTAGGCTCAGGAACACATTTCCCTGGATCTTTCTAGTCCTCCCATGTCCTTCAACTTTAGGAGAAAGGGAGAATCCTTCCACTCTCTGCTATTTTGCTGCAGAAGAACTTTTACTGAACTTTCCCAAACCATGAGGCTTCCTCCAGCCTCCACATCACCCTCCTGAGATGAAGGCACAAAACTTACTTCCCAAGCAGTGGGGAGGCCTATAGTACTCACAGCGGTTGGCACAGAGCAAGTGCCCACTTTATATTCTTCCACACCCCCACCAGGGCCCACAGCCCTCCCCATCCATCCCAGGGCTGGGTTGGACCCTGTGGGCCTCACAACAGAGCCCAGGGGAGCAAGCAGGGGCATGCAACAGGGTGGCAGCTCAGAGGGGCTTTGGGGTCACAGTCACACTCCAGCAGGACTGGCCCAGTGAGGCATCAGCCCACCAGCTGCTCATCCTTCCCAACTCCAATGCTCAAAGGGAGCCACAACCCCTGCTGTGCTAAGGATACAAGGGCCAGCACCTGCCCAGTGTGTCTCAGAGTCCCTGGGATGGAAGTGAGGAGAGACTTCTTCCCCAGAGGGCAGGGGGCTCCTAGGTCCTGATTCAGCTCAGGGGCTGTGGTCAGGGCCTGTGTCTCCCACCCTCAGTGCCTATGGAGAAGGAGGAAATGAGTGCAGCCAACCTGTGACTGTGGAAGGGGCCTAGCCCAGGAGGCCTGGGTCTTGTCACCCCCAGCATCCTCCAGGCACCTTGGTGACAAAGGAGCCCACCCTGTACCAGGACATCACACAAAGACCCCAGGGCTGCTGTGCACCTGGAGTGGGGAGGATGCGATGCTGCAGGAGGAGGCTGGGGACCAACAAGGGCATCCCCCTGCTGAGGACTGCACCATGCTCTCACTGGGTCCCCAGGCCCAGCCAGTGGGTAGGTCTGAGATAGAACCCAGTCACCTCCCCAAGATCCACCTGCCTCCCTCCCTGACAGCCAGCAGGTGCCCAGGGAGAGCCCAGCTTCCCCAGGGCCAGGATGAGCCCCAGTGGTCTGAAGGTACAGAGACTGGGTCAGGTCTGCAGGGTGAGGGGAAGAACAAGGTTTAGAGCGAAGGGCACTGCTCAGGCACACAGCTGAACATCCCTCACAGGCCGTCTCTCCCCAGAGAATCTGGAAGGGACCTGCCTGTCTGTGCAGAGGCAGAGTCCCCTGAGGTTTTGTCCTGCCTGAAGTGACTGGGAACTGCTCCTTCTTGGGGTCAGGTGGAGGCGTGACCTAGGGTACACTCACTTGTCCAGAATGAAGTAGAGGTCAAAGGCACCCCAACAATCACTTTCCCTCTGACTTTGTTGACTGTTTTGCCTGGATTCTTGGTCATGGAGATGGTAGGAGTTTCCAAAGCTCTCATGGAGGTGTGGGTTGGGGTCAAGGAAGCTTCCTGTGCTGAGCAAGGGTGGGAGCAGAAGCAGCAGGAGCAGAAGGTAGAGCATAGAGCAGGGCACACAGAGGCAGTGCCTCCCCATTTTCTTGGCTGTCCTTGTGACCTCTTTGCTCATGGGACCCTGTGCCAGGGCCCAAGTAGGCCAAGCACCAGCCACCTTGGTCCTCCTGCTCGGCCACCTTGCCTGTGCCCAGGGACTGTGGCCCCTGGAACCCTGTCACCAATGTCCAGTATGCCCACACCAGTTCCCTCTCAGAGCACAGGCACTGGGGATACAGCAGCTCTGGATTTCCTGCCACTAGTTGTCCCCAAGGCCCTTCCCCCACCCCTTGGCAGAATACTCTGGGATTATGATGGACAGGAAGGTTGACATGGTGACTTTGTGACCTGCAGCCTGTGCAGGGATCTGAATGTTGACAGCGTCAAGTGGGGGTCATAGGGTCTCTGGAGTGATTATGGGATGAGCCCTCCCTGGCTCTCTCCCCAGCCCTCAAGCATAGTCAAGGGTCACCTAAGGAACCAGGCATGCAGTGCTGGCTGAGATTAGGATGTCACAGTGGGTGGGGAGCTCCAGGGACTGGGGGGCAGGGAGGGAGATGTGGGCAGCCATTGTGAATGCCCCGCAGCCAGGCAGGTGGTGGCAGAGCTGGACAGGGTAGAGCTCATGCGCTGTGAGGGGGGGAACAGTACCTTATCCCTGCCCTGTAATAGGTCACCCAAGCTCTGTGATACGAAACAAGGACTGTTTTATTGTGCCTCAGGCTCTGTGGTCAGATGTCAGGAGGACAGAGTGAGGAGGCCGCATGATGGGTGTTCCAGGAAGGCTGGCAAGGGGATGTCATTTTGGGAGCTGAATGTGGAATTCTCTGGAGGTGTCCTCACCCTAGCCTACAGCACCCAGACTGGGAGACCCCAAAGCTGGGCTCCACTGAGACTGTTCATATAGACCCTGCACCTGACCTCTCCAGGTGACTCAGGATTTCCCAGAGCATAGTGGCATCAGGGGAGGGGAGCTGACAGTTTTTCATAGTGGCTCAGCGCCTCATGAGAGGGTATTTGAGAAGTCCTTTATGACATCAGCTCAGAAGGAACACTGTGTCCGCTTTCACTGTGCTGGGTCAGAGCTGCGAGTCAGCCCAGGTTCCAAGGGAGGACACAGACCTAGTTCTCAGAGGAGTAGGCTGGGCTTGGCCTTCTGTGACCCACTGCAGGCCAGCACATGGGTTGGTGGGCAGGGGTCATGGTGTGGGGACTGGGTGTAGATTGTACAAAGGGACGGAGGAGCATCAGACTGACGGTAATGGTTCTTCAGAAATACTTGACCAGTTTTATTTTCCTTGGGTTTATACGCATAGAAGTGCTTTATGATGAAAAACTTTTCCCTAACAAGACCAAAATGGATCTTAGTATATGTAACCTGATATTTATTTCCCTATGGTACCCAACTTTGGGTTTATGTTTTTGTTTTTCCTTTAGAGGTGTTGTCTTTAACAATAGGATGTTTTGAATAGTTGTCCTGTAGGATAAATGCAATCTAAGGTCTTCCTGCAACACATCAGCGTCTCGCATTTCATGTCTTGTGTGACTGTCATTGTTGTAGTTTTGTATTCTCTTCTAGTGATTGAATGTCTTTCTGTGTACTGTGGCATTAATTTGCCTCTTCCTAGTTCCTGATAGGACTGGCCATGATCTGGGTCATTCTTCTTTCCTCCTTTGTGAGGAATTGCTTAACCATGTGGTCCTTCTCTGAGTGGCAGTGGTCCTTTTCTTCACTGCTGCAAATACTTTCTTTCAGTGTGAGTCTTATTTCTTTGCTTTATTGGCTTTTTGTAAAGCACAAGTCTTACTCTTATTGTAGAGCATGGTTTGGATGAGTACTCCCAAAGGCCTGTGAGCTAGAAGCCTGGTCCCCAGTGTGGCACTATGGGGAGAAGTGGCACCTATTGGGTGGGTCCTGGTGAGAAGTCTTCAGGTCCTGGGGACAGGTCCTTGAAGAGGCTTGTGGGACACACATCCTTTCCACTTTTCCTCCTGGCTCTTGGTGTCAGTTGCCCCACCAGACACCAGCATGGTGCCTCCACTTTTCCAAAGACCCAAAGAGATGGGGATCACCTGATCCTGAATGAGAACTTCCAGAACAAAAAGGCACAATAAAACATTTGTCTTTGTAAGTTATTTGCCTTGGGTATTTTGTTATAGTAACAACAAATGACTGATACACAGGTGAGTTGTCCTTTTCTACCCTCAGCCCATTCCATCCTGCATTAGCAGTGATATCCTGGGCATTTTCCAATTTTCAGTGGTCACAAGAGTTGTCCTAATCTCACATAGGGCTGCCATTTCAGAACTGATAGAGGTGGGACCCAGCAGAGGTAGATGGCAGAATAACTGCTCTGGTGAAGACCTGGGATCTTTTCTGTACCTTGGGAAGAGGCAGCTCCAGGGTTGCTGGGCCGAGTCCAAAGAGGATCCAAAGTTTCTGAGTATTCAGGTGACATAGGCTGGAGAAGCAGCCTGGAGGCTTGGTTGTGGACACAAGACCAGGTTAGCACTGCTGCCCTTGCCAGTGCCCTGAGGGCCCAAGAGGGAGAAGTTGGGGCTCACTGGGTGAGAGAGCAGCTGTTCTGTGGCCTCCAACAACTGGGGACCAAATGAGAAGGTCCCCAGCTGTCCTGCAGGCCAGAGAACCTCGCCTGGGCTGAATCAGCTGTAGCTGGATGCTAGGATCTGTAGAGCTGAGTTCCTGGGAAGGCTCAGGCTCCACTACAAAGAGGTGAATGTGCTAGACCCTGGACAAGGAGTTCCCTGGCCTCAGGTGCCCTCTCCACCTGGCTCAGCAGCCCCCCACCCCAGTCCCCCAACACTCAGTCCTCAAGGGCTGTTTAGATTCTGTAGTTTTTATCCTAGGCTGTGGACCATGGAGAGGTAGCAAGCTTAGAAAGCTGAGGTCTTTTTGACACTCAATTCCTCTATCCAGTGAAAGATTTTACCTCATTATGAGGGCCAAAGAGAGCATTCCAAAGGACTGGTTGCTGATGTGACTTTTAACTAAATTGAGATAATTTAAGGAGGATGGATTAAACAAAAATATGCTGATTTTTTGTAACACAGTTTGACCTCAATCCACAACATCCACAGTTTGAGGAAAAGTTTAATCTGCTCATGGTTTCAGTCCATAATTAGCTGGCTCCAAGGTAGAGACATCATGGCGCAAGGGTGTGGCAAACAAAGCTGCTTAATTCATGGTGGCTGAGGTGGGACAAAGGAATGGGCTCGGAAACCTGTACAGTGCAAGGTCATATCTCCACAACCCACCCAGACATGCCCAGGAGCCTGCTTTGCTAAACTACTAGGTTTTCTTACTCTACTTCAGTAAGAAACCAGGACTAATGGTCACAGGAACTCTTGTTGGATTTATGTAACTGTGATTTGTAAATCTAGGCCTTAGATCCAGGCACAGATATCCTAACAGGCCCCTCTTCCAGCTGACAATTCACTAGCAGATTTTCACATGCTTTCCACACCCAGTACTGTATAGGGTCCTGCTGCACCTGATGTGGGTGGGGTTGCCTTCTTTGTCTCCTGAACCAGTTGAAAGCTCCCTTGGAGGTTGAGTCTCCTCAGGTACAAGCTGATCTCGAGGTAAAAGGGCTAAGGGGAGGGAGATGAATGCAATATCAGGCTTAACTATTAGACAGTCCTGATCTTACCTTAAAACCTATCACACCTAAATCCAGCCACCTGTCTACCTATGGCAGAGGAGGGTAAATTATAACATCACTGCACAACTTAACAAGACAATTGACCAAGTATTCTCTAGTAGACCTGACCTCCAGGATAGCTCCTTCCAGATACAGATGCTGAGTGGTTTACAAATGGGAGCAGCTCATGGAGAAAGGCAGGTTATTACAGAGTGTGTGGTTGACAGTGTAGGGGCCAAAGCCCCCTCAGCGCATACCCCTACCCCAAAATGCAGAGTTTATTGCCTTAGTCAGATCCCTACAACTGGGAAAAGGTAAGAGATATTTATAGTTTCTGTCATGATTTGTGTCTGGATATCCCCAAAGCCACATGCAGTTTTTGATTGGCTCATGGTCCATTGCTGGGATTATGGCTGTGAGTGCTATGCCCACCCTGGGATAGGTAGCCTGCATACAATATAAGTGAGAAAAAGAGGCTGCTGGCTGCTGCTCTTCACTTTTTTGCTTTTGCTGCTTTTCCTGTTTTCCACAGCCATGAACTGTAGCCCTCTGCCATATGCCACCCTGCTTTGTGGCCAGCTGGTTATGGACTAAAATCTCCACAAACCATGAGTTAAATAAACATTTCTTTCCTTAACTTTAGGCATTGAGTATTTTGCCCCAGCAATGAGAGAAAAGTAACCAAGACAGTTTCTAAATATGTGTTTGCAGTATAGCATGACCGTGTAGCCATTTGGAAAGAGAGAGGGCTGCTAATGGCACAAAACTCCCCTATAAAACATAAGGAGTTGGTAGTAATCCCTTGGCAGCAGTACTGCTCCTTCAGGAGGCAGCTTATCCACTGTAAGGGCCATTGAAAGGGCAGTTTTCATCAGTTAGGGAAATAGTCTAGCAGATAAAGCATCCAAAAGGATGGCCCATACACTGGAGCCAGAAAGTTTTTCGCCACAGTAATAGATAAACCTCTGGAGCAGAGAGTCCCCCATGCTCTCAACAGGAGAAAAGAGGGTTTGAGACTAAGGGGTAGCTCAGTATTCCCCTGCGGTGGTGGATGGGCAGAGGAGGATGAGTTCTCACTGAAGTTAACCAACAGAGAAAGTGGTTAAAGGGAGACTCTTGGCAATGCATTCTTAGCACAACTCTTTATGGCATCCACACCTTAATTCCTTTATAGAGGAAGAGCTTAGGAAGATGATTAAGTGGGCACCCGTGGCTTGTGAATTATGCCTTAGGAATAATTCTCAGTCAAATCTCATTCTTGCTGCTGTAGCTTACCCCATCTGACACTGAGGAGCATACCCAGGGGAAGATTGACAGATTTTACTCAGAGGATGCAAAGTTAGATTGCAAATATCTTCTTCTAGTGTTTGTTAACACTTCTCAAGGGTGGGTTGAGGATTTTTCTATTTTTAGAGAACAAGCAGCTGGTGTCTGTAAGTGGCTATTAAAAGGGAGAGTTCTGAGGTTTGGATCCCCAAGTTACTCTATTGTAGCCAAGGTCACCCAAGGCTTTGGCAACTAGCTTAGGCACTCACAGTCCTCACAAAAAGTGAGTCAATGAACTAGAATCTTAGAAGAACCTTAGCTGAACTCTGCCTGGAAGCCCAAGAATCATGGGCTGAGTCATGTTTCCTCTCATCCTTCTCCAGGCTAGAATGGCACCAAAGACAGGACTGAAGTTGAGCCTCTTTGAAATGTTGTGTGCCAGGCTGTTCCTCGTCCATGATCGTTTATGAGATGAGGAACTCAACCAGACATGAAAGTATATAATGAATTTAAATCAAGTCTAGAAGACAATACAAGAGTAGAACAGGCTTGTTCCCCTTGCACCTTGCAGAAATAGTGTTGACACCTGTTTCTGATTCACCCAGAAGAGACTAGCTCTTCCTCAGGACCCAGGAAACCTCTCTTCCCTCTTGCTTGTTTTAAACCCACTGTTAAGATGGGAAATAACTCATCATGCTCTGGGCTGAGCTACCAATGAGGGAGTGGTGACTCACTGAGCACCATACAGCCCCTCCTGCCCCCTCCCCCTTACTTCCCTTGAGTTTCCATGCATTTCACAGAATGGCTTGGTCCCTGGGCCTGACTTGGAACAGAGCCCATGAATGGTGAGGCATTTTCCTGCTGCTATCACAGACTCCGGGCCCTGTGCTACCCGGTGGGAGAACTGTGTGGCTTGGCCAACTCTGTGGACCCTGGCATCGGGGCTGAGTGGTTGGCTGCAGTTGTTTCCTGTCTTCTCCTCCCAAAAGTTTTGTGCATTTCACAGGATGAGGTCAGTTCCTGGGTTGGGAGTAGCTTGGCTCTTACTCTAGCTTTGCCTCTTCTGTATTTTACCTGTGCAGGGCACATAGCTCTTACCTTTGCCCAAGAGCATGTGGGGTGGCCAGGCTGTGAGTTCTGGGGCTGTCCCAGCTCTGGACAGTCTGAGACTGCAGCCCACAGGAGTCTGCATCCTTTGCAGCACACTCACTGGTGGGCTGAGCCAGGCACAGAGGAGCCTGAGGCCAGGAAACCTCCTGTTCAGGGTCAAATCTACACATCCCTGACTGGGCAATAACTGTAATGCCCCATGGACTTGCTGCAAGGACCTTAGTTCTCTGCCTCCAGCTGGCCCTGCCAACGGCAGGCACTGGTTCCTGCAGGACCACTGTGGTCCTTCTGGGTCAGACCAGAGCTGTTGGAGGCCATGGATGCATTCACCACCACTCTCTTGCCCAAAGCACTCTGACTCTCTCCTGGGCCCTGGTAATAGCAGCACTGCTGGCCGAGTGTTGTGTCCTTACCTGAGCCTCCTGCCTGCACTGCCAGGTGCATGGCCCAATGACTCAGCTGCCCCAGATCTTCCTTCATGAGCTCAGCCCAGCACTGGTGGAGCTGTGAATTCCCTGAGCACAGAAAGGCTCTCAGGTTTTGGCAAGAGCTGTTCTGCTGCCCTCCACCTTTGCCCAGGCCCCCTTGGCTGTGGAATGCCAGCTCTGTGTCAGATAGGGCAAGCTCTGTAACCACTAAGAATCTCAAGGCTTGGGGTATAACTGGCAGTAGAACTGGGATGGGATTCAGGTGAAAAGGGACAATTCAATTGTGTGTAAATCACTTTTTACTATAACAAGATATCTGAAGCAATTAACTTAGAAAGACAAATGTTTTATTTGGGTTCTGGAAGTTAGAATCAGATGGCTCCATCTCTTTGTGCCTCTGGAAAGGGTGGGACACCATGCCGGTATCTGGTGGGCTGGTTGACACAGGAGCCAGGAGGAAAAGTGAAAGAGGCAGGTGTGAGTGTCCCACGATCCTCTCCAAGGACCTGTCCCCAGCGACCTAAAGACCTCCTGCTCAGCCCCACCTCCCAGGCCAGTGATGGTGAGCCTTTTAGAGCTTGCAGCGATAATGAACAGCCTGCTGTGGCACATGTGCCAAAGGTTTGCCACCTCTGTCCTAGACAGTCCACCTTCTCCCAGTAGTGCGGTCCTGGGGGCCAACCCTCTAAGTCACAGGCCTTTGGGGATACTTATTCAAATAGGCATTCTGCACTAAAAGTAAGACTTGCGTTTTTTTGAAAAACCAATACAATGGAAAAACAAGGCACAGCCTGGAAGAAGGTATTTGCAACAGTTGAGAAAGGGTTAGTATCCAAAATACATAAGGTTAATGAGCCAATATGAAACAAGGCAAATGTCTTAGCCACTTTCGTTGGGACAAATACCTGACACCTACAACTTAAAGAAGGAGTTTATCGTGGCTCACATTTATACTCCATGGTAGGCTGGCTTCAAGGCAGAAGTGGCATGAGGATAAGGCCTGACAGAAAAGAGAGCTGCTCATGCCATGGTGGCCAGGAAGTGGAGAGAGAAACACAGAACTGGAAATATATATCCTTCTACAACCCACCTTCCATGACCTGCTTCTTCTGGCCAGACCCACCTCCTGGTAGCAATTTAGCATACCTGTCACAAGTCACCTTCCCCAAACCCCATCTGTGAGTGCATCAGGCCCCTGGGGGAAATCCTTGATCTAAACCATAACAATAAGCATTCCTATCAGAGAAGAGCCACCTGGCACAGAGAGCTCTTCGCAAGAGGAAACAGGATGACCAGGGTCATGACCAGTCCCATCAGGAACTAGGAAGAGGCGAGTTAAGGTTACAGTACAATGTCCAATCATGAGAAAAAACAAGGCTAGGACAATGAAAGTCATGTAGCATGTGAAGCGTGAGAACCTAACGTGTTGTAGTGAGGCGTATTGGGTTTTATCTATCCTATAGGACCACTATTTAAGACATTCTTTTATTCTTTCAAAACCACTGCAAAAGAAAAATTAGCAAAAAATATTACAAACTCAAGCTGGGTATCACCTGTAAATTTTGTAATATATATTGAGATTCTTTTTGTAGAGAAAAGTTTTTCATTATAAAGCACTTCTATGCATATAAAACTGAGGAAAATACAACTAATGATGGTACTTCTATGAATGTGCCTTAATCCTTTTGAAGGTATTATCTGTGTGCACTCCAGCTCCACATTGCCTGACCGAGTCCCAAGCACTGGCTTATAGCAAGCCACAGAAGGCTGAGCCCAGTCCACTGTGAGACCCGGGTCTTCATCTTCCCTTAGAACATGGGCAGGGTAGTGACTACTCTGACTCAACACAGTGGAAGTGACACAGTGTGACTTCTGAGCTGATGTCATGAAGAGCTGTTTAGTTTCTACTTTGTCTTTGCAAATGTCTTCTCTCGAGGTTCTGAGTCAACATGATAAATGGTCACCATTCCTGATGCTACTAGGCTCTAAGGAAGCCCAAGTCACCTGGAGAGGTCAGGTGTAGGGTCTGCATGAACAATCCCACTGGAGCTCAGCTTCAGGGTCCCCCGGTCTGGGTGCCACACACCAGGCTGAGGAAAACCTCAGATAACTGCATGAAACCCAGCTGGCCAAGTCACATCCTGCTCCCTGGCCTTCCCAGGGTACCCATTATGGGGCCTCTGCACTCTGCTTTCCTGCGGGTCTGTCCATAGAGCCTGGAGAACAATAAAATGGTCTTTTCTTCAGATCACCAAGGTTGGGGAGCCTGAAATGAGGTAGAGATAAGGGTGTCACAGGGGACCTTGTCACAGGGCACAGTCTTTGCCTTGCCCAGCTCTGCAACTGTCTGGCTAGTATCAGGATAGACATTGTGCCTCCCATGTCCAACTCTGCCTTCAAGTCCCTGAAGCCCCCACCCATGGTGACATCCTGATCTCAGCCAGCACTGCTGTGCTGTCTGGGTTAGCAGCACCCCTGGTTCCCTAGGTGGCCCTTGAGAATCACCTGTGAGGGCTGGGAAGAGGGACAAGGAGGCCTCATTCCATCCCCAGGCCCTATGACCCCACCTGATGCTGTCAACATGCACGTCCCTGGGCAGAGATGCAGGTCACAAAGTCACCATGTCAACCTTCCTGTCCATCATAATCCCAGAGTGTTCTGCCTTGAGGTGGGGGAAGGGCTGTGTTGTTAGGTGGTGGCAGGACACCCAGAGCAACTGTATCCCCAGGTCCTGTGCTATGTGCAGGGACTTGCTGGGAGACTGCAGTGGACACTAGTGAGAGGGTTCAGGCAGAGGCAGCTGAGCGTCAGACCTCTGGATTCTGGAACAGGGTCAGGAGTGCTAGAGGGCAGCAAGGAGAGCCAGGAGGATGCAGGAGTGCTGTCCCCATATGCCAGATTCTTCCCTCTCCCTGCTGCTCCTGCTGCTACTCCATGCACCACCCTTTAAAGCGTGGAACGACTTCGACCCCAGTGTAAGCTGGAGGCACTCTCACCTCTCTTACTCGAGTTCTGCCAGTAATTCCCAGCTCTCCCACCACCGTGAAGGCAGGCAGATCTGGACCGAAGAAGATGAGAATGTGCTGCAGTACTGCGATGGCATCTTTGATATCTACTATGTCATTGATGCGTGAGTAGCCTTCCTGCCCTGGCTTTGTGTGGCTCAGGGTGCAAGCTTCTGCCAGAAGGGAAACAGGCCAGCTTGCTGTGAGATACAAGAATTCAGCCTCTGTCTCCCTTGAATCCTGAAGGGGGAATATCCAGCAAGGCCCCACTTCTTAACAGAGTAAGTGTAGCCGGGAGCATGTTGATGGTCCATCCACAGAGGAGTAGACCGCCCAGATGATGCCATTACATCCTCTGAGCCCTGCCCCTGAACACATGAGACTTTGGGAGACATTTGAATTCTAATCCACGGACACCCTATATTGGATCTTGAATGTTCTCAGAGGCCTGCGTCTTAAAGCTTGGTCCCCTGTATGATACTGTTGAGAGGTTGGATGTGGTGGCACCTTAACATGCTCAACTTGGTGCTGTAATTCATATGTCTGACTGCTGAGCAGCTTGTACCACCTGTGGTACATGCGCGATTGTCCCATCAGGTGGCTTGTACTATCCAATGGGACTATCCCACATCGCCTTATGGGACAGTCATACATGTACCACCATGGCGCAAGTCAGTGGTAATGTTAAGTGTAGCAGCCTATTGGGGGTCTTTATGCCACTGTCGGTGTGCCCTCAGATGGGATGGAGTACCCCAACCCCTTCTCTTGTGTCCTGTTTGCTTCCTGGACCTCAGATGAGGGGATTCTGCCACACACTGTTGCCATAGTGTGTAACCTTCCACAGGCTGAAAGGCACTAGAACCAATGGCCGTGGACTGAAACCTCCTACACTGTGAGTCAAAAGAAACCTTTCCTCTATAAGTCAGTTATTTTTTATTTTCTTATAGTGATTGAAAGGTGAATAACATGCATAATTTGAAAATATCCCTCCCATATAGTGGGAAGTCTGGTCATATTCTCAATAGTATCCTTTGATGCCCAAAAGTTGTTATGCGAACGAAGACCCCTCTATTGTTTTTCTTTTGTTGCCTGTGCTTTGGTGTTATACATAAAAAATGTCATTGCTAAATCCATTTTCATGAAGGTGTTCTCCAGTGTTTTTACTGAATGTGTTACAGTTGTGTCCTTTCGTTTTGTGGCCTTTCATGCATTTTGAATTACATTGTATAATGGTATAACAGAAGGGCCTAACTTCATTGTTTTGGATGGTGATTCCAGTCTTTACAGCACTGTATGTTGAAAAAACTGTCATTCTTTCATTGAATGCATATGGGATACTTGTTTAAAATCAGTCAAATAAAAAGTATATATGGGTTTATTTCTGGGCTCTCTATCTTTTTCATTGGTTTAAGTGTAAGGTTTCTATCACTGTAAGACCAAACAGCAGAAATAATAAAGTTTTAAGGAAGAAAGTTTCCTGTGGTTTATGGTTTCAGAAGCTTCAGTACATGGTCAGTTGGGCCCTTCTTTTTGGGCCTGTGATGATATAGTACATCAGTACATCAGGGTGGGAGCACTGGTAGAGCAAAGCTGTTCACCTGATGGTGGCTGGAGAGAGAGGGAGAAGGAGAGGGACAAACAGGGAGAGACACACACACATACAGAGACACAGAGAGAGACAGAGAGAGAGGCAGAGACAGAAACAGAGACAGAGAGAGACAGAAAGAGAATGAATGAGGCTGAAGTTGAGATTTCATTCACCCCTTCAAGGGCTGCTCTCTGTGGCTTAACTTCCTCTAACTAGTCCCCACTTCTTGACTATTTCAACACTCCCAGCAGCATTATGGGCTAGGGACCATGCTTTAACACAAGGTACTCTAGGACACATTACAGACCCAAACTGTGGCAGTCTGTGTGTCTCTCCTCATTTCAGTGCCACACTGTTCTGATTGCTGTGGCTTTATAATACATTTTGAAGTCAGGAAATGTGAGTCTTCTAAGTCTACCTTAATATATCTTTCCTCTTTTTTGACGTATTTGTTTACAGGTGTAAATTTCTCTCTCAGCATGACTTTGCCATAAGCCATGCTTATTTTGCTGTCTTTCTTTCACTTGTCTTAGATGTTTTCTAATGTTTCCTATGATTTTTTTCATTGACCTGTTATTTGAGTGTTTAATTTTTATGCAGATTAGTTAACTTCCCAGTTTTCTTTATGGTGTTGATTCCTAGCTTTGTTCTACAGTAATTGGGAAAAGTATTTAATATGATTTAAATATTTTCAATTTGTTTGGGTCCTATCATGTGATCTTCCCTGGAAAATATTCCATGTACACTTGAGAAAAATGTTTTCTGCCATTGTCTGATGGAATGTTCTTTGTGTGTGCATTAGGTGCAGTTGGAGCACACTGATGTTTAAGTCTTTTATGTACTTGTTACTGTGTTTCCTTATACTCTATCTGGTTCTCTTTAGGATTGAAAGTAGAATACTGAAGCCTCCAACTACTGGTGTTGTGCTATTTCTTTGACAATTCTGTCAATATGTTTTCAAGTTTTGGTGCTTCTCTATACTTGTTCATCAAGTTGGTGAATTGACCTTTTAAATCAATATCTGCTGTTCTTTGTCTCTCCTATCAGTTTTTAAGTAAATCATTAACTTAATTAAATCCCATCTAATGTTATAATCATCCAAGTGCTCTTTATTTTCTATCTAAATGGAGTATTTTTTCCATCTTTTGTTTTCCACCAGTGTGTGCCCTTAGGGTTACAGTCCCTTGAAGCCAGTATATATTCAGGTAATATTTTTCTTTTTAAATTTTTTTTATTAGTACATGTTTGCAGCAATCATTATTACATTTATTGTGGGGAGCTGGTGTGTGTACATAATGCATCCTAGTTCTTTTTTCATCACTTGCCTCTCCCATCCCTCCCTGACCCTTTCAACTCCTGGTCCCCTTACTATTTGCAAAAGCCTTATTTCCATGTTTTCCTTTACCTCTTTTTCCCCTCCTCTTTCTATTTCCCCCTCACCTTCCATCCGCTCCCATTTGTAAGGGATCTCCCTACTTCCTATTCTCTATCTTTTATTCTGTTCTCTATATTTCAGGTCTCTCATGTAAGATAAACCTTGTGGTATTTAAGCTTGTGTGTCTGGTTTGCTTCACATAATATTATGGTCTCAAGGTGCATCCATTTACCTATGAATGCCTCAAGTTTATAATTCTTTATGACAGAGTAGTACTCCATTGTATATAAATGCATTTTATTTATTCACTCACCTGCTGGTGGGCATATAGGCCATTTCCAAAGTTTAGTTAGTATGAATTATGCTGCTATAAACATTAACATGCATGTATCACTGTAATATGATGACTTTAGCTCGTTTGGGAAGAAAAGGAACAGCTGAGTCAAATGGAATTTCTAGTTTCAGTGTTTTTGAGGAATTTCCTTAAAATACCGATTCCTTTCTGTGGTTTTTAATTATCTATCTATTTATTTACTTTTTAAAAAACTTTTTAATATATAGGCACATTTTAGATACAGATAATGATAACATTTATCATAGCGAGTTTGTGCCTTTACATGATAATCTTGCTTCTTCTTTTTTCTCACTTCCCTCCCCTCCCTTCCTTCAACCCTGCCTCCTCTCTTTATTTACAAAATCTTTGTTTACATGTTTTCCTTCTATTTTTTCTTATCCAGTCTTTCCTTTCTCTCTCCCCAGACTAGTTTACACTGCCTTTCTCCCCCCACAGACCAGTTTACACTCCCATCAAGAATGTACAAGGGTTCACTTTTCCCCACAGCCTCACCAGCATCTGTTATTTGATTTCTTGATGGTCATTCTTTTTAGAGTAAGATGGAATCTCAGTGTTACTTTAATTTGCATTTCTCTAATGGCCAGCAATGTTGGGCACTCCCAACCTATGTTTTGGAATTTGATAGTTTAGTCAGTTTACTTTTAAAGTCATTACTGATAAGAAATCACTTAAGTTTTGACATTTTATGTTTTTCTATTGTATGTTTTCTAGCTTTTTTACTCCCCCTTTTTTCCATTTATGTCGTCAATTTTATTTGGTTTATTTTTCTGTAATGACATATTTTAATTCTTTTTCTCATTTTTCTGTATATAGATTGATTTATATACATTTACTTTATGATTAAAAGATGATTATAGGTAATATCCAAAAACTATAACAATCTAATTTGAATTGCTACCAATTTTACCTTCAATTACATACAGCAAACTACTTTGGAACAGTTTTTCTGTCCCCCTTTCTGGTGTCGGTACCATGAATTACATATTTACATCATTATGTCCCAAAATGTAGGCATATGTTCATTTTGTGTATTGGTTTATTAAATGCTTTAGAAAAATAATAAAGGGAGATACAGACCAAGGTTGTAATATTGTTCTTAGACTTGCTCATGTGTTTATTTTTAGCAGCAATAATTCTGTGTTCACGTGGCTTCATGTCACTGTCTAGTGTCTTTCTTTTTAACCTGAGCAATGGGACTAGTTTTCATATTTCCTGTAGCAAAGGTCAAGTGGTAGTGAATATCTTAGGCTTTGTTTACCTGCAAATGTCTTGATTTCTCCCATATTGTGAAGGACAGTTTGGTAGTATATTGCTTCTCAGTTAACGGGTTTTTTTTCTCTAAGCTCCTTACATGAAACCATCTACATTTGTCCCTATTTATTTGTGGGATATCTGTTCCTGGATTCTTAAGAGGATGGTAAAGTGTGTAGACACTTAAAATCTTAGTGTGAAGTGTGTATTCATCTCAGCTGCCCATTTTTAGATTGGGTCTTTATTTTACGTGTGTTGTTTGCATATAAATTATGCACATTCACCATTATACTTTAAATCATACCTTGGTTCCTCATAACTTTTCATGTATAACACCTAAGACTGTCACCAACCAGTCAAATAGAAATCATGAGTCAGCAAAGTGCAGCTCCAGTAGAGGCCCTGGCCTTTGAGGGCCAATGGCCCCCACAGCTCTGAGTGTTACAGCTGTGGGCTCTGATGCCACTGTTGACACCAGGCAATCCTGGAGGCCATTGATCAACACCAGTTGCAGGTCTTTCCCACTGCTGGTCTCCCTCAGGCTCATGCTGGATGCTTTCTGCTGACTGTCTTGGTCGCTGATCTCTGCCACCATCAGCTGACACCTGTTAAATGTCGAACACAATTGTTTGACACTGATCAATTTTGCTGGTTGCTGGTCTCCATTGGCTTCTTTCTTTTGTTTTTGTTTTTTATTTTAAAAATAAAGGAAGAAAATATATTAACAAACAGACATCCATTTACAAAACAGCATAAGAACAATACAAACAATACAGAGTTACGAAGTGGTAGGAAATTAACAATGGTTGTTGTATTACTATTGATATCTTCTAAGTGGTTTCTCAGGAAAACAGAGACATGCAATATTGATCAAACAAGTAAACATTAACTGTTCCTTTCAGTAAAGCAATAGAAGACAGTAGTACCACTGTTAGCTATCCTGTATATACATACATACAGGATTTCCCCTTCTTTCCCTTCTCTTTTCCCACACCCCAGTTGTCCTTTATTTTGAGCATTTTCCTTCCATTTCACAATGTCTAGCATACCTAAGACAATACTTTGCTTATACATGCAGGTCTGATTTATTTCACTTATGAGTACGGTCTCTAGTTATGACCATTTACTTATAAAAGCCTCAAGTTTATTTTTCTTTATAGTTGAGTAATACTCCATCATATAAAAGTACCACAATTTTTTTATCCAATCCTCAGTTGATGGACATTTGGTTTGCTTCCACAATTTAGCAATTACATACTGTGCTGCTATGAACATGGGTGCACATATATCGCTGTGATACGATGTTTTCAGATCTTCTGGGAAAATGCCCAGAAGGGGAATAGCTGGGTTAAATTGGACCTCTAGACCGAGTTTGTGAGGAATCTTCAAACTGATTTCCACAGTGGTTTCACCAAACTGCATTCCCACCAACAGTGGAGAAGAGTTCCTATTTCTCCATAGCCTCGCCAGCATCTCTTATTGGTTGATTTCTTAAAGATAGCCATTCTTACTGGGGTGAGGTGAAATCTCAGTGTTGTTTTAATTTGCATTTCTCAAATGGCTAATGATGTTGAACATTTTTTCGTGTATTTATTTGTCATTTGTATTTCTTTGTCTGAGAAGTGTGTATTCATCTCAGCTGCCCATTTTTGGATTGGGTCTTCAAATTTGGAGGGGCTGATGTTTTCTAATTCTTTCTGTGTTTTAGATAGAAGACCTTTGTTTGAGGGACAGTTAGCTAAATTTTTTTCCCAATTTGTGGGTTTTCTTTTTACTCTGCTGGTGATTTCTTTAGATGTGCAGAAACTTTTCTGTAGGATGAGATCCCAGTTTTTGATTCTTTGAAGTATTTTATAGGCAGTTTGGTTTTTATTCATGAGCTCTCTGCCTACCCCTATTTCTTCAAGATTTTTATCTACATTCTCTCCCAGTAGATTTAGTGTTTCTGTTTTAATATTGAGATCTGTGTTCCATTTTGACTTGAGTTTGGTGCGTGGTGATAGACTTGGGTCTATTTTCAGTCTTTGGCAAGTGGCAAACCAATTTTCCAGCACCATTTATTAAAGAGGCTATTGTTCTTCCAGTGAGTTTGTTTGGCCCCTTTATCAAAGATTAAATGGCTGAGTGTGTTTGTGGTTGTGTCTGTGTGTTCCAATCTGTTCCATTGATCTTCTGGTCTAATTTTTAGCCAGTACCATGTTGATTGTATTACAGTAGCTTTGTAGTATAATTTCAGGTCAGGGATTGTAATTCCACCTGACTTGTCCTTGTTGCTGAGGATTGCTTTTACTATTCTGGGTCTCTTTCAGTTCCAGATGAATTTGAGGAATGTTTTCTCTAGATCTGTGAGGTATACTAATCCATTGGCTTCTTGTCTCTGCGATTCTTTGGATTCAAGTATTTATCTCTTTTTAACACAACTGGTCACAGATAGATTTACATGACTTTTGGAATTTATACTATCCAGATGATAAATCATGGGTAGATTTATAAGATCATAAAAGCAAGGCTATATTTGAACAGGATTTTTGCAGCAGCCAGGCAGTGGGGTACCAGTACCCAAGAAGCAACCTTCCTAGGCCACCTTGAGTAGTGTGAGCTGAGTGCTACTTGCATAGCAGGAGCAGGCCTGTGGCTGGTGTAAATTCAAGCCTGCTGATTGGTCCCAATTCAAGCCTGCATATTGCTGTAAATTGGTCTAACTCATTCCTTCTGATTGAAGGCCTACTGGTTGATCCAAATTCAGTTTTTAGGGCTACATCAAATTCATGGCAGACATCTTCCTAGAGTGTGAGCAGGGCATCCAGGACAACTGTAGCTGTCATGGCTGCATTGCCCTAGTACACTGGGAGAAGGCTGCTTCACCTCTCTGTGAAAAAGCCAGGGCCAAAACTGAGGAGTCTCAAAGGGGCTATGTTAACCCTCGAACCCTTAGCAATCGTCTTCCCTTGGCCTGCAAAGTGCCTGGCTAGCACATGCAATTTAAAAAACATTTTCAGTCTATTTTTGGTTGAATAGGTAGAGGCAGTCACCATGGATACAGAGAACCAATTGGTTTATGGCCAATGAGATTTCTTATAGCTGATGAATCTCTTCCTTCTTGTTCTGAAAATGTTCCTTGTCTTTGCCCTCTAACCATTTAATTATAATGTGTCTTAGTGTGGGTTTCTTTGCATTATCATCATTATTGATCATGAGGTTGGATCTATAGCCTAGTGTCATTAATGAAATTTGGGACACATTTGGCTACTATTTTTTCAAGGAATGTTTCCACTCCTTTTTCTCTGTTATCTGCTTCTAGGATTCTTACATTTTCTCTATTGGTCTGCTTGGTAGTGTTCTGCAGGTCCAGTCTACTTTGATCACTTCTTTCGTTTTCATATTTCTTTGAAACTCAGAATTTTAATGGTGTTGTATTCAAGTTCACTGATTATTCCTGCCACTTGCTCACAGTCACAGCTGAATATCTCCACAAAGTAAATGCCTAATTACACTGAAAAACTGTGCTATTCCCACCAGATGGAAGCCTCTTGCTCCTCAAACTCTATCCTGGGACAGAGTGAAAGAAGATGGAGCAGAATGTGGGAATTGGGACAGGAAGAGCCTGCAGCTGTCCCTACTGGTCCACAGTGCTAGCACCAGGGCAGCGGTGGCTGGCCTGTCCCCTTCTCGGGGCAGTGCCTGGTGGAAAAGCCCTCCTGGGCTTGCAGAGGCTGGGACTGCAGGCAGATGACAAAGCTGAGGTGTCACACAGTCTGCAGGGCTGTTGACCATTGCCAAGACCCAGGTTCCCATAGAAATGTCTTCCTGAATCCATGGGTGCCATGAGGAAAGGTGCAGACACTCTAGGGGCAGGTCTGACACCTGCACTCCAGGAGTCCAGCACGGCGACCACAGGCCAAGCCTGGTCACCTCTGGATCTGGTGGTGGCACTAAAGTCTTCTGATGGTTGTGGTGTCAAGGTCCCTACCCACCCACAGGGAGCTGGGAAAGATAAAGGGCAAGTTGGGCCCAAGAAAAATCAGAGGTCACAGGGACCTTTCCAGCCACATTCTCTCCTTCCATTTTCTGTCCACTCAGTCGCCATCTAAGGTGGCCAGTGACCAGCCACCATGTGTCCCTTGTGCAGGGAGGTTCCTCAGTCCCAGCAGATGACCTGGTGGGTCACTTTCTGCTTGTGAGTCCCTGATGACAGTCCTCTCTGTGGTGACAGGCAGAGCTGGATTGGGAGCAGCTTGTTAAGTAGCTTTAGGGAGGAGGGCAAGGCAGAGGCTGTGCACCTCTAATGGAAATGCCTTATACCCTGAGTCCTGCTACTTTTCTTTTCAGATCAAGAGCTGTGTCAAACTGGGAGGAACTGTGCGATTCTTGGGGTGATCTGGTGGAGAAAAATGTAAAGTATGCTTCCCTATGCAGCAGGTTCCCTGCATGTCCATTAGGTTTGGTGGGGTCCCTCGGGTGGAGGCAAAGAGCCCAGAGTGACTGCACAGGAAATGGAATAGAATGCACTGGTCCCTGGTCTCAACAGTATGGCTGCCTTGCCTGGGAGCCTGAGCACCTGGTAGAACCTGTGTTCCAGAACCTCCAGGCTGGGAAGGAAGCCAGGACAGGTAGACAAGTGACTCAGTACTGACACCTGGACACGGGGTGCTCAGGGCCAAAGGAAAGGGACAGAGAATGAGCCAGGAAGGTTAGAGGGGAAAACAAGCATTCCTACAGGGAAGTAGTTCTGGGCAGCTTCTCAGGGGGTGTGGGAAGTGAACTTGACTTGAAAGATGGAGAAAAGTCAGTGCCACAGCAATCCTCAGGGTGACCCCTTGTGTGGGCTGTGTAGGTTGAGGAGTGAGGGTAACTCGGGAGGGCTGGAGACAAATCCTACCAAGCTGCCTGGGGCCAGTGTCACAAGGATTTCCTGTGCCAGGCTGAGGAGGGGTTGAGTTTCCTCCTGTGAGCCCCAGGGAGCCATGGAAGGTTCATGGGCAGGGCAGTGATGTGGTCAAGGTCATGCTCCAGGGAAAAAATCCTGGCAACTGTGAGTGAACAGAGCTTGGAACCAGAGCAGGAGCAGCAGGCAGCTCAGCTAGGAAAGCTGCAGTCACCTTGCTGGGGGTGAGAGGTCCTGGGCTGAGGGCAGTGGCCAGGGGCGGGAAGGGGAGTTGTTGTGAATGGTGCCCAGAGGGAGAGGGATTTTCTCACCTGGAAGCAAGGAGGAGGAAATATGGGAGTAAAGGTTAAAGGGGTGAGGACAGGAAGGTGACTGCAGAAGATAGGCCTGTTGGAGGGAGGTCTGTCTCCTGTGGTCAGTGTGTGTGTGTGTGTGTGTGTGTGTGTGTGTGTTCTTGTGGTCAGAGTGTGTGTGTGTGTGTGTGTGTGTGTGTGTGTGTGTGTGTGTGTGTGTCTATTTGTGTGTATGCGTTTGAGTCTATGTCAGGGTGCTGGAGCAGAGCCAACCCAACTCTCAGAGGCCACCCTGACTCTTCCTGCATCCCCATAGGCTGCAGCACCCCTCACTGAGTTCTGACTCCACTTCTGAACTGGCTATGGGCACAGAGGGGTGGGCACAGGGACCCTGTGTCTTGGGTTGAGTGTGTTGCTTCTCATGGCTGTGCTTCCTCCCAGCTACAAACTGCGCATGTCCTTCATTACCTTTTCCTCAAGCTCCGAGGTCAGAGTGCGACTCACTGGAGAGAGGTAGGTGTGGCTGTGACCCCGAGGGGGCTGTAGGGAGCTGCAGGGATCTGAAGGCTCCACAGCCAGCTCTGTGGGGAGCCATCAGTGCATGGGGTGGGCTGGCTGGGATCCCTAGGGACCCATACTGACCTCCAGCCTGACGCCTGGCCCCCACACCCGTGCTGCACTGGGACCTACAGACCCTGCCATTCAGAAGTCCCCGTCTCTGCCCAGCCTCCTCCAGTTCTTCCCTGGGCTGGCTGTGAGGATCTGTGGGGTCCAGGGGGCAGGTGGAGCAGACGAGGCTTCCACAGGTACCCTGGCCTGTGTGGGATCTGCTGTGCAGGTCACTCTCTACCCAGGGTTGGGACAGGGAGAGCAAGGGCTGGGGGCAGGGAAGAGCTGGCAGCTTTGTGCAGGATCGTGGAGCCTTTGGTGGCCACAAGCAAGGTAGCACCCTGTTTGATCCTGACCCAGGGCTGGTCTGCGGGCCACAGGTAGGTCTTTGAATTTGGAGAGACTGATTTTTAAAAATTCTTTCTATGGTCTAGATGAAAGACCTTTGTTTGAGGGACAGTCATCTAACAGTTTTTTCCCAATTACTCCACCTATTTGAAGTGCTGGGTTATTTCCTATGATTGCTCTGTGAGGAGAGAACTGCCAGCAATAATGATGTCCAGAGAACCAATTCTGTATAAACACTTAATGTAAACTTGTTTAAAAAATTTTCAATTCTTTGAATACTCTGGGGAGGTGAAGCCATAAAGGGTAGGGGAGGAACCAGGAAAAGAAGAGGAGGAAGTAAAAACGAAATAAGGTAACACAAAATGAAAACAACAACAACAACAAAAAGAAAAATGGCTTTTGATGGCATTATTTTGTGCCTGAACAAGAGGGGGAGGGAGAAGAGGTTTGAGAAATTATGGAAGGGGCAGAGAGAAGGAAGAGAAGAGAATTAAACGTAAGTGAAAAAGCTGAGAGGCTCTATCATATGTCTTCACCGGCAAAACCCAATGTTGGAAGACTCGAAGTGATCGTTGGTAAGGGAGACTGCAGTAGGTGAATGTATATCCCTGAGAATTAAACGGAACTCATATCGACACACAGTTGAGTGCACACTTAGCTCCACACCCACACTTTGGAAAGGAAGGTGTTTGAAGGTACAAACAGGTGGCCAAGTCTGTCTCATATGCTGACTGCAGGCAAGTTTGGAGGGAGAGTCAAGCTCTGCCCAAGAGCAGACCTGCTGTCTCTAGCCCATTGTACTTTGAAACCTCTAATTTTCTCAGCCACCTTGGTAGGGCATTTACTTTGCTCCCTCTGCTAATTCCAGCCCAGGACCTCTGCCACGTACCACCTTGCAGGTGGCTCCTTCATGTCCTCTTCACACTGTCCTGGAGCTCTCAGCTCCCTTTTCTCTGCTTGCCCAGCCCTCTGGTTTCCCGTGGGACACAAAGGAGGCCTCTTCGGTTAGTGCAGGTTGTTTCTCCACTCTGGTCCCTCAGGGAGACAGTGGTGTCTGAGATGATTATTCAGGGTCAGCCACATTCCTGCCTTTTTTTCTGGAAAGTTTTGTGCATTGTATGGGGGTGACTAATTCTGAGGAACGTGGGCTGGGATACTCACTGGTGATTGGGATCTGTTTGTTACGATTATCACAGATTCTCAGCTGTGTCCCAGCAGGGAAAATGCGTGGCTCCACCATGCTGCGAACAGTAACATCTCTGGACCTGCACTGGGTATTCACACCAGCTTAAACTTGGCTTTGCTTTTTACTGTCTTTTCTATTTTTTGTACTTCACCTGGCTGCTATCCATTCAAAGTGTATTCCGGTGTTTGGCGATTCTACCCCATTACGTAGCCGTGCACTCACTGATGTTAGCGGGTACTTCAGGCCCCTCTGGGAGTGCTGCTTCCTCTGTACTGTCACAATCAGATGCTTTTCACACCCTTTTCATCTTCAATTGTTTTTCAATTTTCTTCAGACTAACAATCAGTTATCAGCTTGGCCGACTTAAACATATTACGCCTTTTGGAGAAACATTCCTGCAAGAAGGACTTAAGCAGGTTTGGATGCCTAGCAGCCTCAACTTGATGGGGGCTCACAGCTGAGAGTTTCACTGTGTCATCTCACTCCTCTCCCTATGTGTTTTTGTTTCTCTGCAGGCAAATTCTCAGATCATAAGAGTAAACTCTGGAGGTGAGCATCTGCCTTCCTCCTCAGGGCGGCTGTGTGGAGCTGGCTGCTCTCCAGGGAGCTCTCTGTGTGCAGACCCCACGGCTCACCAGCCTGGCTCTGGGAGCCATTGCTCCCTTCTTCTATTCCACCCCGTGTGGTGGGCACAGTGCCTGCCAGCATGGTTCTCACAGGACAGGAGGCCCTGGGGGTCCACGCAGGGGGCTTGGTTACTCCAAGCTCCTAGATCTGCACAGGGCTCCCTATACGGAAAGAGAAAGTCCAGGACCTGAACAGCCTGAGGACCAGAATGAGGAGCCCATACTGTCCCTGGAGCGAGACCTTCTTCCCCTTGTTCCCATCTTCTGTCACCCATTTGCTCCTGACTCTCTATCTCCCACCACACAAACGACTATGTGGTCCTGGATGGATGTCCCTCTGCACTGTGGGCTGACAGCTCTGGGCAGGAGTGGTGGGCGTGGGTGGAGATGGTGCTGGGAGAAATGGGGTTCCCTGTCCAACAACTGGGCCACTGTCTCAAGGAGGAGCCCACACTCTGTGCCTGCAGCAGGCACCCATGTCACTTCCTCCCTTCTCTGCAGGTGGGCTGGGTTTCATGGGTGTGTGGTTGGGCTGCCCTCTGCAGAAGATGTACATTCTGGGGGCCAGGGAGGGTTTGGGTCATCCAGTAGGATGGGCCCTAAACCCCAATCTTCTCATTTGTAAAATGGCCCAGGAAGAGGTCCCCTTATCATTCTGGGGTCTCTGGGTGGTGGGTGCTGGGTTCTGGGCACATGTCCCAGGAGCCTGAGATATGAAGAACAACTGACTTGTCTTCCCTGAGCTGTGCTGGCCTTGCTAGCCTGTGGTGGCCCTGGGTCCCTGACTGGTCATTCCTGGGCCTTGCCCACCAGCCCCTCTTTCTTCTCTGACAGCTACTAAGGTGTCTAGCATTATCATTGCTTTGCTCAGTGGACCAATGGACCCAGATGTATTTAAGGCCAGTATGGTGGAGGTGAGTGAATTTGTCCTCAGTGTCCTTTGCTCCATTATGTGCCATTTGATGGCTTAGGCTCACCCAGTTCTTTTTCTTAGGTTGACAAGGCTCGGCGTATGGGAGCGTACATATACTGCATTGGTATCGACAGGGCTGATGCAGTCCAGGTACTTCAGACCAAGTGATTAGGGTCCTCTCTGTAGCCTCACTGAGGACAAGTCTCCAATATGGCTCCCCAGGACTGAAGAAGACATGGTCAAAAAACAGGTGGACACACAGAAGCAAGACCAAGAGGTTTCAGTACACAGTACCCCACAGGGCAGATGGAAGAGCTTTCTCCATCCTGAGCCTGGGCTGCAAGCAGAAGCTAGTATCCCTCCTTGCATGCCTGATTCTCCACTGTCCCTAGGTCCTCAGGTCAAGGTGCTGTGTCCTGGCTCTGGTGCCCTAGTGCCCTGGTGCATCCTCTAGTCCCCACTCAATGTACTTTAACCTGTTCCTCTTTCTCATAGGTGACTGCAATTGCAGACAGCCCAGAACATGCGTTCATGATAAGAGGGCCACCCAGGGAGCTGCATAATGAAATAGACTATGTGCGTGAGTGGGCAGGCATGAACAGGGGCAGTGGCATCTCTCCAGGACCTGAGGCTCATGCTTTTGCTTCTTCCTCCTTCTCCATTTCAGATTGGAACAAGGGCCTGTCTGGAACTCAGATCTGTGAATCCTTCCCCCCTGTGCATTGGTGAGAGTGAACGGGCAACAGCCACGGGCTGCAGAGAGTTGTGTGCAAGTACTGTGTGCTGTCTATGGGTGTGTGGTGTGTGTGATGTGTGATGTATAGTGCGAGTACTGGGGTATGTTTGCTCTGTGTGGGTATGTTTCGTGGGTCCTGGCTGTGATGTGTGTAAATACTTGATGCATGATTTGTGTGTCCTGTGTGTATGTTTGTATCTTATGTGGTATGTTACTTTTGTTGTGTGTGGTACATATTGATCTTGATGTACAAGCTACATGTGGTATATGTGGAATATTTATGGCATTTTTGGTTTCCATGTTTGGTAACTATGTCGTTAGTATATTGGGTTGTATATGGTATGTAGTAGGAATGTGGTATGTTTGGGATGTAAGTGTTGTATGGTCGTGTGTGTCTGTAGCATGTTTTTGAGGAGTGTGGAACATGGTATACTGTGACAGTGGTGTATGGTGATCGTGGGTATGTGTAGTTGTGGGGTATATGATGTGTTTTTAGGTATTATGTGTGTAAGGAGTGTGACATGTGTCCTGTTTTGTGGGTGCCTTCAGGATATTTGTGATGTGTTTATATATGGTAAGGGGACTAGTGCACATGATGTGTACAGAGTGTGGGTATGCTGCATGCATATTTGAAATTGTGTGGCGTGTGTGTGTGTGATAGGGAAAGGCGTGGGTGTGTAACAGGATGACTCTGCCATATATATATGTGTATATATATATATGTAATATACATTCACTGGGGGGTAATTATCAAGAATGGTTGTGTGTGTGTGTAATTACTGTTATTTTATCCCATAACAAAAATTTAATTGTAAAGTTGGAAAACAATATAGTATCTTAAAGATTCTAAAAGAACCTCTACCAAAATGTAGGGTCAAAGGAGGGAAGGTTACTGAAGAAATTATCACCCTTAAAACGAAACTAGGCCCTTTGCACTACAACAAGAAGATAAAAGCCTTGAGGGGCTCTCAGGATTCAGCAAGAACCCACCTTTCACAATAGTGCAAATGTGTAAACCTTTTATTTGAGAAAAGAGCCCCTGGGCCCCCTGCTTGAGAATGGCCACCTGTGAAATTTGTTCTGTAGGATTAATTTCATCATGCTTGGCCATGCAGGCATGCAGAGGCTGCTAGGGCCATGGTGCAAATGGACAGCACTCCTGCTTGTGCTGTCAGCGGTGTTGGCATCAGTTACATGACGCTGGTGTTGCAGGCATGCAAAAATGCAAGGCATGGGGTCATAGCAATTTCCACTAAGATTTCAAAAGAAGGGCAGTATGTGACAGGTTGTGAAGTCCCTGCCCAGACACCTTGAGAGAGTAATGTACCAAGCTGTGGGTGTGGAGCTGATGATGCAGTGGAGACCCCAGGAGACTGGAGATGCCAGGAATAAGGAATGTCTTTTGAGAAGAGTCACAGGTGGCACACAGAGCCAGCCCAAGAGAGAGGCTGTGTGTAGTGCAACCAGCAAGGCCATGGGGACAGGGCTGTCAACACCCTGTGGAGCTCAAATGTGACCCAGCTGCCAGACATGGGGATACAGAACTTGATTTGCCACACTGTTTTTTTTTTTTTTATCTTACTATGGTCCAATTCTTTTCTATCCTCCCTATTCCTCCCTCTTGGAATGGGGATATTTATCCTGTGCTATTGTGCCTTAGGTGCTAGGGACTTGTTTCTGATCCTTACAGGGATTCACAGTGGACAATGCTTCCCCTGAGTCCCAGAGCAGACTTTTTGCTTAGGCTTTTGAGCAGTGCTAGCACTGTTGAAACTTTGGAGAACAAGTGTTTTTGGTTCTATAAAGGATAACTGCATCACATTAGGCAGATTTATGACCTTGTTTTTGTGTTTATATGGAGGTTCAGTATGGTTTGAGGAGGTGTAATTAGGTGTCAGTGCTTGAATTGGAGTATTTCATATTGCTTTGTTCAGATAAGGGAGCTGAACATAAATGTCAAGGGCAATTCGGGGCTCACTCCAGAATGCAAATCTGATTGGGGATTTAAAATACCCATGGAATTTGTCCCTCCCCAAGATGGTGGGTCAAACAAGGTAGTCACAGCACTGGAGAAAGAAAGTCATGGCACACACTTCATCATCCAGTATGGGTTCAGGCAAAGAGCAAACCTCCATGACTGGCAAAAGTGTGCACCATGACATCCAGGGCACACCCTCCTTGAGCGGGGAAATGCCCATACCTGTCCCCGAGGGCTGGGTGTTACAGGGGTATCCTCAGTCCAGCCCAGGTCCCTGCCTTGGTACACTGAGGACAGTAATCTGTGGTCCACGCAGATGGCTGGGGTGGAGGTGGGTCATGGACCCTGCCCTGGGCTCTGTCCTGCTTCTGTGTGAAGCAGCTTAGTTGTGTAGCTTACCCAACCTCTGCCCATCCCTAATGTATCCTGACACACAGGCTCTGATGTTTGGGCAGCCAGACAGATCCCAGGTGAGGATGGAAGCTGTCACCACTTCCTCTCGGTCACAGAGCTGAAGCGACAGGTGCCTCCAGACACCGGCTCCACTGCTGACCTGTTACACTGCTGGGCAGCCTATGCAGAACTACCTCACACAGAGTGACAGGGACTCGGGAGAAAGCTGAGGCAGGAGCCTTGGCCTCAGGTGACACAGAATAGGCCAGGTCCTCAGGCTAGCATCACAAGGGCAGTGGGAGGGGCCTACTGTAGAACAAGATCCTGGGCCAGCTGTACTGAGGCCAATCCTCAGGCCAAGGAGCTGGGACTTGGGGCCGGAAGACCTGGAAAAATCCTATGTAGGGTCAGGGACTCTGCTCCAAGGACACAGTGGAAATCATGGGAATTCTGGGTGGGAAAGCTGTGGCTGAGTTGGTCTCCGGAAACTGGATGCCTTCAGTGAACTTGTTGGTCAGGGATGGTGGGAGGTAGGCTCTCAAGTGTACAAGCCTGGCTCAGCTACATCCTTCTGCAACTTTGATGATGTCTGAAGTGGGTTTATCCTGGGGGACCCACAGACTTTGTTCAGACACAGCTGCTACCTCACAGGGCTCCTGGGAGTTTCCCTGGGACAGCAATGTGAACACTGGCTCAGAGTGAAGGCGGTGTCCAACTCCCTCCCTCATACCTTTGAATGTTGTCTTTGCAGTAGCCAGGCAAGTGGTTTTGAAAGGATATGGCTTCCATAATGCAAAGAGGTTGGACCAGATCATTTGCAGATTCACGCTTGGTGTCAACAATGTCATTGGTAAGGAACCCCTTTACTCTCTGATGACAGTATTTTCCACACCACTCCACCCTCACCCTCACGCAGCCAGGCTTTGTTCCTGTGGATTCTGCAGGGTTCAAGGCAGTGTAGACAAGGAGAGGACAGGCCCGGCTGGGAGCCACCTTTCCCTTGGTCTGCAAAGTAAAGCAGCGTTAAACCTCCAGCTCCCCAGGAGCTTGATGGAGCAGGCTTCTCTCCTCAGTAAGGCTGAGTGTAAGGTTGGGCTGTCCACACAGCAGCACCTGGCTCACCCTGCCCTCGGTTCCTAGCCCTGAGGATGAGAACCAGGACCACAATTATGCTCATGGGACCGGGCAGCAGCCCCATGTGATGAACCTGGTTGGGGGCACAGGGAACCATCCATGGAAGGTGTATTTACCACACAGTACTGTTACAGAAAAAATTGGGCTGAATTCTGCAGGAGATCAAAGAGTTTATTAGAACAAACAAGAGTTTTTCTTAATTGATTAGAGACCGGTCACCCCACTCCACCCCACTAGTGGGTCAGGGAGATAGGGCCCTTAAACTGCCTTTGTTCCCACCTTATATACATTTTTGGTTTCCATGGCAACAGATTGGAATGTTATAGCACTGGTCACAGCTCTTCCTTGTGCCACATGACCAGGTCAGGCTCCAGCCAGGAGCCCCATCACAATGATATATACTTTCTGTACTCTGTTCTATATGTCCCCCTTTAGATAATCATACATTTCCCTTATGGTTACAATGTTTATCTAGGGCCAGGGAAGGGGTGAAATAACCCAGGCAAGGTTTGTCTTTGGAGAAGCATTCCAGGGCAAAGTCAGGACTGCAAAGTTAGCTTTTTACAACCCATCTGGGATGTTTCTCAAGACACATATTGGGGCTTGCACAAAGATTAGAATTATTCTATCTTAAAATTATATGCTAAGAGTTGCCGTCCCTTATAGTACTTGAAAAACTGGACAAGTGAAAAAAATAAAAAGATACAAATATAAAAGGATGAAATCAAATTATCCCTTTTTTTTTAGATAATATGATCCTATACTCAGAGGCTCTAAGACTCCAGCAAAAGACTTTTCAATTTGAAAACAAATTCAGCAAAGTAGCATGTTAAAAAATCCACATTAAAAAAAATCAACAACTTTTCTATATGGCAGTAATGAACTAACTGAGAAATCAGGAAAGCAATTTCATTCACACTAGCTTCAAAAAATAAATATCTGGCCATCCACCTAACCATGGAAATAAAACATTTTTACAATGAAACTCATGGAACAGTGAAGAGATTAAAGAAGATACTACAAGAGGAGTCTACATTCAGGTGTCACCAGAGTTCATATGTCAGAATCATTGGACATACTATCAAAAGTGATATATAGATTCAATGTAGTCTCCATCAAAACTCTAATGCCATTTTTCACAATGTGGAAAGAATCTTGAAATTCATATGGACCCAAAATAGCCAAACCAGTCTTGAACAAAACAGCATTCCTTCAAGTATCATAATATCACATTTGAAAATATACTACAAAACCTTAGTAACAACTAGTGTGATTCTGGCACAGAAATAGACAAGTAGACCAGTGAAATAGAATAGAGAACCCATAAACCCATGTGACTACAGATGTCTGATTATTAACAAAGTGCCTCAAAACATACTGTGGAGAAAAGACAGGCTCTTTAACAAATGGGGCTGAGAAAATTTGGTGTCCGCTTAGAGAAGATTAAAACTTGATCTCCATATCTCACCTGATACAAAAATCAAAATCGAACCAAGACTTAGATCCAAACACCCAGAGCTTTGAAACTGCTAGAAGAAAATCTTGGGGAAGGACTGCTAAAAACCTTACAAGTGGGGCTCCAACAGCATAGGAAGAAATAGCAAGAATCAACAAGTGGGATTACATCAAATTATAAAGCTTCTGGACAGCAAAGGAAACAGTAAGTGTGATGAGATAGCCCAGAGCATGGAAAGATTCTTTGGCTGCTAATTTTGAGATAGAGGATTAATATCTAGAATATATAAAGAACTCAAACAACTTAACATGACACCACACACACACACACACACACACACACTCACACACATACACACAAATCAACAAATGATCAAATGAATTGAATAGATGCCTCTCAAAAGAAAAAGTATAAGTAGTTAATAAGTATGTGAAAAAAAATGTTCATCTTTAGCCATAAGGGAAATATAAATCAAAATTACACTGAGATGCTTTCCTACCCCAGTCATAATAGCTGTTGTCAGAATGGCTGTCATAAGAATAGACAAAACCATAAATGCTGGTGAGGATGTTGGGGAAAGGGACTCCTCTCCACTCGTGAGACTGTAGACTAATACAGCCACCACTGAAATCTGTATGGAGATTCCTTAATGGAAGAATCCCGTGTTGCCTCTGGAACTAGGGATGACCTTCCCTGGTGCAGTAATGCTCCTCGGGACCCACTCATAACCAGCCTCAAATCACAGAAAGCTCTTAGAAGTGAGGTACACAAGGTGAGCCATGTGGAGGTACAATACAGTCCCAAAGAACCTCTTGAGTTTTCCAGTTATTGCAAGAAGAGTTCTCAGGAACAGGCACAGGAATGGATTTTTAGGAGTGTGGGGGTGATGGTGGAAGAAACACAAACTTGGATCAGGCTGAAATTCTTGATCTAGGCCCATAGAATAGAGATTTTAGATTCAGTGTCACAGCTTGTGGTGTTCAGAAAGGTGCTAATAGTCTGGTTGGTTGACTGAAATATACATCAAAAGATGGCCTCTTGTGAATGAGCTGGAGATCCCTGATATTCCTTGGTTTACTGCTTATGAGGATACTCAAGGCATCAAGGAAATGGGAATGCTCAAGGACCTTCACACTGGGAAGGTCCACAAATATACCTTTCACTAATAGTTTTCAGAAGCAGGTTTTTGGGAGGAGCACTGGTGTCTTTGAAAAGCCCCATATGGCTCTTCTGCATGTGGTAGACCTTACAGTGGGAAATCAGTCACTCAACTGGGAAACTTGAAGGCAAGGGGTATAATTGGATCCCAGAGTAGCAGAAGCTAGGTGAAACACTCAACAGTCAAAGGAAGGGGAGCATACTTTCCATAATGGACAGCAGAAGCAGAGCAATTGTCAAAATGGTCTGATGCATGTGGACCTATGGTGTAGCCTAACTCATCATGGTGTTCCCAGAATTGAAATAGATAGGACACCTACTAAATTTTTATTGGACTTATATAAGCAGAAAATTTAAGGGCAAATGAACAAAAATCTATCTTAAATCATAGCAATAGAGAGTCACAGCCTCAAGGAGTTCCCAGCTCAGGGGAGGTTTACACACCCTATCCCCTTGAGTGAATGGGTCGCCACATCCCCTTGAGGAAGGAGCCTGGTGTACTGCCAAAAGTTATGCTGTGAACCTTTCCCCCATTCTTCCCAAAATGATCTATAGCCTTTTGTCTGGGCAACTAAAAGTTGGGAAAGGAAATGATCAGACATTTTGGGGACTACTAAACAGTGGTTCTGAACTAACGCTAACCACACATTTCAGGCGGTCCAAAAAATCATTGTGAGGCCAGGTGAGCAATGGAGTGTTAGTCAAGATCTGATTCACAGTGGGTCCAGTAGGTCCCCAAATCCATCTTGCTATGGAATGCATAATTGGGATAGATATGCTCAGTGTTTGGCAGAATCCTCATATTGGTTCCAAACCTGTGGTCTGAGGGTCATTATGGAGGGCAAGACTAAATGGAAGGCCCTGGAGCTGTCCCTGTCTGGGAAAATAGTAAATTACAAGCATATTGCATACCTAGAAGGATTGCAGAGATTACTATCACTGAAAGGTGATAGGGGTGGTGGTCCTCATCACACCTCCATTTACTTCTCCTGTTTGGGCTGTGCAGAAGCAGATGGATCTTATAGAATGATGGTGGATTACTATATGCTTAATCAAGTGGTGATTTCCATTGCCACTGCTATATCAGAGGTGGTTTCTTTGCTCAAGCAGATTAAACATCTCCTGGTATGTGTTATGCAGCTATTGATTTAGCAGATGTCTTTTCTCCATAATATCTGTAAGGACCACTAGAAGCAATTTTCTTTCAGTTGATAAGGCCAGCAGTACACATCAGGGGTGCAACTCTCTAGCCCTGTGTCACAAGTTAGTTTTCAGAGATCATGATCATCTTTCTCTTTCACAAGGTATTGCACTGGTCACATGCTGATTGGACATACTGAACAAGAAGGAGTAACCATCCTGGACTTGTAAAGCATTTGCATGTGAGAAGAAAGAAAAAAAAAACAAATCCAAGTAAAATGCAAGAGGCTTCTAACTCAGTGAGACTTTTAGGAGCCCAGTGGTATGAGGCATGCAGAGATACCCTTTCTAAAGTGAAAGATAAATTATTGCATCTATCGCCTCCTACAATCAAGAAAGAGCACAGTGCCTCATAAGCTGTTTATCAAGTGACTCAGAAAGCTGCAAGTTTTGAGTGGGGCTCAAAACAAGAGAAGGCCCAGCAGAGCCACCTGAGGCAAATGACCCAGCAATCCAGTGGTAATTGAAGTATTAGTGGCAGGTAGGGATGCTCTTTGGAGTCTCTATCAGGCCCTGATATGTGAATTGCAGCAGAGCTCTTTAGGACTTTGGAGCAATGCTCCATCATGATCTACAGAAAACGAACTAAATTAATGCCTCTTTGAGAAACAGCACCTGGCCTGCATCTGGGCCTTAGTAGAAACATTAAACCATGGGACACCAGCTTATCATGCAACCCGAGCTGCCCATCATAAACTGGGTGCTATCTGACCCATCCAGTGAGAAACTGAACATGCACAGCAACAGTTCACCATCAAGTGGAAATAGTGCATATGTGATTAGGCCCCAGCAGGCCCAAGTTACATAAGAAGTGACCCAAATTTCCAGGGTTCCTACTCCTGCTACACTGCCTTCTGCCCCCAGCATGCCTCTATGGCCTCATGGGATGTAGCCTATGATCAGTTGACGGAGGAGGAGAAGACTAGGCTGGTTTACAGATGGTTTTGCATGTTATGCAGGCACTACCTGAAAGTGGACAGCTGTAGCACTCAGTCCCTTTCTAGGACATTCCTGAAGGACAGTGCTGAAGGGAAACTTTCACTGGTGGGCAGAACTTTGGGCAATGCACCTGATGGTATATTTTGCTTGGAAGAAAAAAATGGTCAGGTGTGGAACTATACACCAATACATGGTCTGTTGCCAATGATCTGTCTGGATGGTCAGAGAGTTGGAAGGAACATGACTGGAAAACTGGTGATAAAGACATTTGGGGAAGAGGTACATTGGTAGACTTCTCCACATGGGTGAAGAATATGAAGATACTTGTGTCCCATGTAAATGCTCACCAAAAGATGACCTCAGCAGAAGAGGACTTTAATAATCAAGTGGATAGGATAGCCCCCATTCTATGGATAGCAATCAATCTCTGTCCTCATGTTGTAGCTCTAAAAGCCTGTAAAAATATGATCATGGTGGCAGGGATGGGGATTGTGCATGGACTCATCAATATGGACTCCCACTCACGAAGGCTGATCTGGCTACAGCCATTACTGAATACCCAGTCTGCCTGTAGCTGAGACCAACAATGAGTCCCAGATAAGGAAAAATTTATTCTCTCTACAGTCTTCTCCTGATCAATAAATGGCACCTATGGTCAAAAATCCAAATGATTTCCCTCAGTCTCACCTCACATACAGATCCCCAACCATTCCTGCAAAACCTTTGTCCACGCCATGTACAAAATCTAATCTGTGAAAAAAAATCTAACCTGTGAAGCCCAAGAAAGATCTTGGGTTTGGTATCAAATCCAAAGCCCTGGCTGGGCCCATTCCACCCCATCTCCTGACTTGCTCTTCAGTCCTTAGTAGTTTGGTCTCAGAACTTGGCCATTGCCCCTTCCACATCCCTCTTTCCTCAGACCGTTCCTTGGCAGCTCCTCTTCTGGTTGGGCTAATCTCAGACATCAGAAGCTCAGAGAATTTAGCATTCACGGTTGTGCTTGAGAAGCATACACAAGTAGTAAGGATTGTAATTCAAGTTGATACACATATCATATACTCTCAATAATTACCACAGTGGCAGGGTGACACTCTTGCTCCTGGGATGGCAACAGGTCACAAAGCAGATAGACATGAATGCAAACATCTTCCCATGTATTTTTCTTTCAGATGAACGTCCAATCAGTATGAACATGACCACCATAATTTGTCCTAATCCACAGCAACTGAAACCTGGACAGTAAGTGCCCATGGTTCTGGCCCCTTGTGGGTAGTAACAGTGTGGCCTCCCTTTGGCATCCTCTCATGTCCTGACTATGGGTACACCATGCTAGGCAACACAGGTCTTGCTCTGGGCTGAGGTGCCCTCCCCACCTGCCCTTTTGGTGACTCTCAGGGTGTCCAGGGATTGACAGCGGCCTGGGCAATGTGGAGGGCAGATGAAGGAGAGGCTGGGCTGGAAGCCTTTCCTCTGGGTCTCCTATCCTGGCTAAGACCATACAGTGAGCATTAGATGTGAGGACTGTGATGGCATGCAGACTTCCTTGTCACTCAGGCTAGGATGGCACCATGTGCCATGAGGGTGCTCATGGCCTGAGCCCCACAACTTGTCAAGGCTGACCTTGCAGTGACATCGGGAACCGGCTATCATGATCCATGTCATGTCCCTCTGGTTATCCTGAATGTAGTGACTTTCAGAGTCATGGCTATGAGCAGACCTGTGAACTCTGCCCTGGCCAAGACCAAGATCTTGGTCTCTGTTCACTGGGTCCTTTGTCTGTCTCTTCTGCACATTAGGGACATCTCAGTGGAAGTCAGCCTGAACAATGGGCAGAACTTCCTGTCCCGCAGCATCAGGTTGAAGACCACCGCAGACTGTGTGAGTACTAGGGGCTATGTACTCAGGCTAGAGAGAGCCCTGGCCTGGGCACACAGGCACCTGGAGAGGCCAAGGCAGAGGATCACATGTAGACCAGGGAGCAGCCATGCAGACAAACAAAACTCATTACAGTGGACATGACCCATGACACACAAAAGTAACAATTACCCTGGCAGCTTCCTCTGAGTGAGCATGTGACTTGGGAGAAGCCAGGGCAGGCAATACATGTGCCCTCACTATAACAACCACTTATCCCTTCACTCACAAGCATGAAAGGACACCCCAAACCCTCTGAGCCCACAAGTACCCAGGCAGAAAGAGACTCTCTCTTCTCTGCACAGAGGCCAAGTGAGGCTAAAAGCGGGCAAGATGAGCCCAGGATGGACAGCCAGGAGGTGGACAGCGAGGCTTGGGGGAACTCAGGTCTCCTGTTCACCCTGGGCTCCCCAGCAGCCCAACCTCCCCCATGTAGCACCTGTAGCTTTCTGTGTCCTCAGGACATGTAGTTCTGGATCCGAGGCAAACAGTGAGGTTCAGGGTGAGATGGGGGCTGCTGGGCTTCCTTGTCCTGGCTGAGCACAGAGCCCTGGACAGGGCAGAGGTGTAGCCTGCAGCCCAGGGCAATAGCTCCATCCCCTTACTATACTGAGCTCCCTACAATCTGTCTGAGCTGTGTTGACACAGATGAGCACTTGAGTGGCAATGAGCAGGGTGCTCCAGGTCCTACCCTGCCACCTTTAATTCATGCTATGAGTTGGCCACAGTCCCTCTATCTCTTCCTCCTGTAGGTTCAACCGACTGAGCCACCAACAACAACGATGACGATGACAACGACGACAACACCCTCCACAACCACCACAACAACCGTCAAAACCACCACCACCACAACAACCACCCAAACCACGACAACCGTCAAAACCACGACAACAACCACCAAAGCCACAACCACCACCAAAACCACGAGGACCATGACACCCTCTGAAACCATTCCAACACGCCTTCCTCCCATGAGCTCGGCTCAACCCCTGCCCGCATCTCCAGTCCCAGTCACTCCACGACCCCCAGCCATCTCTGTTCCCCAGACAACCCCAACCCTGGGCTTGGAGCCACCAGAAACAAAGCCAAGCCAAGCCCTTCTGCTCCTCACAGGGGTGCTTGGTCTGCTGCTCATTCCCATGGTGCTCTGGTGGATCTGGTGGTTGTGCTGCAGGACGGTGAGTTCCTGTGTGCCGGGGACCAGGATAAGGGACAGCCCCATGCTCTAGCTTGTGGGTCATTTCCCATCTGCCCCAACCTAGCAGAGCTCAGCGAGTGCCCTGAGAAATCAAAACCCCAGCTTGGCTGGGATTCCATGGGACAGGCCACCCTAGCACCCTGGAGCAGGGCTGGTTTCCTTATAGGAGCTTGTGTCTCTTTATGTTCCAGCCTCAGAAAGAGCCACTACCTGCACCCAGGCCAAAAAAAGTGAGTCCTGCTCTGCATCCTCATGCTCTCACAAGCCCATGGGGGACACTGACTATCATGTGAGGCACCAGAAAGTCTGCACCTGAGCTCTCCCACACAGCTGGGTGAAGGAGAAAGCACAGAGGTTCAGGAGGGAGGGACAGGAGATTCAGTGATGTCCTCAGACAGCAGCCCGAGGCTCGATGTGCTGCTGGCCAAGGCCTTCATCACAGACAGAGCACCTTGGGCCCTGTTTCAGCACTCGCTGTCCCTACTGACCTGACTGGCTATGTGACCCCAAAGGTTCCTCTGGGATGTGAGCACTCAGGGTTTTGGGAAAGGTGCACTGGCCCCATGTCCACCCTGGCTGTCTGCTGGGCTCCTTTGGATTTGTCTTCATCCCTGTCTCCTGCAGGGCCGGGCTGGGCTGGGCAGAGCCTCGGGGCCACAGGGCTGATGACTGAGGGCATCTAGGGGCTGAGCTGTGAGGGTGCTCCCAGAGGAGAATAGGGAGGGGGGACAGCCTTGGGGGCAGCTGAGTGGAACTGAAAGTGCTGAGTGGCTGGGGCAGGGGACCTGGTTGGGGATCTTGGGAAACAGGGTGCTGCCTATGACCTGTGCTGGCTGTACGATGGCCTGTGGAGGTAGCATCTGCCAGGGGGAGGAGATAGTCAGCTGCCAGAGCTCAGATCCTGCACAGCCCCTAGCCAGGCTTCTGCTGGCCCGGGCAGCCTCAGGAGACCGAGGCTCCGTGGTGGGGTCGGGGCAGTTGGGGCAGGACTGGACTTGGGAGTCAAGTCACTTGGCTGTTTTTCCATGTGGGGCTCGGCCCTTCTTGTAGGTGCTGGTTATCATGCTTTCTGTCACAACAAAACTTGAGCTGAACACACAGCAGGTGCCAGCGCTGCAGACAGGGATGTGGACAGGTGCATTTCTCTTGTAGAAGCTAAAAGCCAAGAAACCTGCTCGTCACCATCGTCCTGCTCCTCCTGGTCCTCCTGCTGCTCTTGCTGCTGCTCTTCCTCCTACTCCTGCAGAACCTACCCCAGCACCTGCCCAAGCGCCTGTCACTGTGTATCCCACCATAATCGTGTGCTGCTGTGCATGCCGTGGCGTGTGTGTGAACACAGGCCCACAGGTGAGGGACTGTGGCTATGGCTCTGGATGGACCTTCTATCCTGACCTGCAAGAGGCCGCGTCTCTGCTGTGCTCTTCCTCATGGTCCGATCTGCTTTTCAGGGCACCTCAATTTTGTGCAATTTGAGGCATCGCAACCACCACCAGGTACCACTGACATGGTCTCCATCCTGTGACCAGGTGAGTGGGACACTGGGACCCGCTTGGTGAACACTGCTCTTGCCTGAGCCTTGCTTGCTGAGGACTGTCCCTGTGTCCCTGTTTAATCATCCAGCAGCTGTACAGTAACTGCTCTCTTTTCCCAGTTTAAATGGGAGAAGAAGCCCCCAGAGTTTGCAGGACTTGTTCACAAAGCCTGGGACACATAAAGCAAGGCTTGGACCTGGGCCTGTCTCCCTCTTCCTTTCTCTCCCCATTGGCTTAGCCCCGGGACATGTGCTGGTGAAACCCCAAATCTCTGGCAGGCTTCCCTGCTCAGACTAGGCCCTAACATGCCTGGGCTGTGTTCTGGGTTCCTGGGCCTGGGCCCCATACCCAAGCCCTCTGCAGAGCAGCCGTGGGAGGAGGGTGGGCAGTGCCCAGGCCTGTGTGAGCCTGTACGTGGCTGGCTCCCTGAGCCGGGCCAGCTCAGGACCTGTGAGTTCACTGAGTAGTAGGTGCTCAGAGGGAAGATGGGGCAGGTGGGGCCCTGCAGATCCTTTCCTGGGCCTGAGGAGAGGTGGACAGTGAGCAGCACTGTCCCTTAGGGCCGGCCCATGGGTATTCTGCTGGCTCTTGCTATGGGCTCGGCTTGGAGCTGGGGCTGGGAGGGGCAGATCCAGCAGGGTGGGTGGGTGAGTGTGTGTGTGTGTGTGTGTGTGTGTGTGTGTGGTAGGAGGGAGAGAGAGACAGTGTTGAAGAATATGTTTTGAAGGTGGCTCCTCCAAGTGCCTTGGGCCTCTGCCCCTGAGTGCTCCAAACAGGTCAGGTTAGGGGACAACAGCGTGGCAGTGGCAGCATCAGAGTGGAGACTTCAGCTGGGAGGTTGGTGAAGTTGGACTCAGAATATGGAGAAATGCAGAGGAGTTCCCAAAGCAGAAGAGCGTTGTGGGGTAGAAGGCCAGGGGTGTGGTGGTCCTACTCCCATGCACCACAGCTGTAACTCACATTAGGAGAGAGAAAAGTCCCTCCAGGAGTGCAGTTGGTTTCAGCTGAGGCATTCTAAGCTTCAGTGCAGCCCAGCTGGCTTGCTTTGTCCTCAGAAAGCTCTCCTTCTCCTGACTTCTCCTTCTGTGGCCTCCTGTGTGATCTCTGGATGAAACGAGGCCCAGGCACTCCACCCAGCTACTCTCTCATTCCTCAAGCAATTAACTTAACCTCAGCCTCAAATCCCTTCAACCAGGTGTGGCGTACAGCCAATGTTACCAAGAATGCACACCTGCAGCCCTTTCAGATCCCTTGCTGAGCCCCTATCCAGGGGCTACTTTCAGAGGCCTGGACTGGGACTGGGAGTGGTGGATGTTGAAGAAAGCACTAGGGCAGGGCATTACCTGGGCCCTGATTTCAGCCAACCACCTGAAGCCTGTGCCCAATTCCAGGGCACATGGCCAACACCTCTCTCTGCTCTCCTTCCAGGATGGCTGCAACAACTTCGACCTCCTGAAAATGCTCTGTGCCCAGGCCCCCTGGGACTCCAAGGTCAGCCTTCAGTCCAGCCCAGATAGCTTCCCCTTGGCCTACTGCTCCCAGTGTCACCACACCGCAGCCTGTAGTGCCAGCTCTACCTCCAGGATGCTTCCCCTGTTCTGCTGCCCTGCTCAGAGAGCCTGCAGACACAGACTGTCAGTCCCACCCCCGTAACCCACCTCATGCCCCACACACCTGTGTGAGAGGCCTTGAAGCTGAATTGGACACAGGCACAGTCTTGGACTCTAATAAACCAGAGTTGGATTTGTTGCTGAGCAGCATCTCTGTCTGAGATGTGATTATTGTGCACTCCCCGGATGTGCACCCTGGGTGAGAGGGAGTTCTGCATGGCATCACTGTCTTCGCTTCTGTTGCATGCTGTGTGGTCTTAGCCGGGAAAAGTGACCAAGAGGAAAGGCTCCTTGCCTAGCCGGTCTTACATCTGCCCACAGAAGATGGTTCAACTACAAGGACATGTGGGGAGTGTGCCTCAGCGTGGAGCAGCCAGACCTGTGCTGCCTGGTATGGGGCACCCACAGTCAGGACATGAGAGGGTGGCAAAGAGAAGCCACACTGTACCCACTCCAGGACTCAGAACCACAGTGACTCACTGACCAGGTCACTGTCTTTGTGGTTTGGGGCACGTTATGCTGGTCATGCTCATCTTGATTGGATGTTCATGTGAAAGAAAAAGATACAAGAGGATGCCCTGAGGGGTCATCCTGCCCCCAGCACTAGTGTCTTCTGGGAAGCAGAGGCACTAGGTTGGACTGAGAGTGAAGGGCAAGTATTTGGGACAT